>JANITX010000004.1:9937348-9948831 GCA_027564395.1 Erythroxylum ulei | reverse complement strand
CTCCTCTCTACTCTCTACAATACAAACTTAGACAAAAGACTAACTTGAGCGTCGGAGGAGCCATCCGGGGACCAATCCCCGGTGTGCTTTTATCTGTTTTGTAAGTATTCAGAAGCCAAGATCACTCTACGTAATGGATCCAAACGATGAAGTTCAGCCCCAGTAAAATCTGGCACAACCAGGGTCAAACCATTTTCACCTCCTGAAACGGTTTCGGGAATTATAGGTGGGAACAATCCTGAAACCACCAATCTCAAATCTCATTACTTCACTTTACCAGGACCTGCCTTGGTTTTACCTCTAATGTACCTGAAGACTCCAGAAGCATCTGAACCGTCCAAATTAACAATGGTGAGTAGTGGGAGCCATAACAGCTTGTGACGTAGACGTCAAGCACCGACCGGTGGCACTAAGGAAATTAACTTTCAAACTTCGGGTTACCATTGTCAGTTTGAGCGAAAGTGTGAACGGAGAATAAGTTATTGAAGGCAAACGGAAAAACACGCGTGGGTTAAGGACTTACCATTCCCAAACTACCCTTCTACCATCTACCTCTTCTCTTCTAAAGTCTAGGAGTGACTATTATTCGGACCGATCCAAATTAATTCTAATAATAAAATGCTAAATTTCGGGTAATTCAAGTTGGGTCGGGTATTACCCGAATTATTTTCGGGCCAAAACGGGTAATTCCGAAAAAAATTCGGGCTGGCCCGATTACTCGAATTAGGTTTAAAAAAATTATGAAAATACATTTCGTTATTTTTCTTGTAGAATTAAAGATTAATTATGCTAGTTAATTGAAATATTTGGTTATATTATTAGTGAATTCAACTATTTGTTGAAATATAAGAATGTAATTCAAGTATTTAGTTATTTTGTGTAATTTTTGAAAGAGAACCAAACAAAATTTCGAGTAATTCGGGCTTTACCCGAACAAAATTTTGGATAATTCGGGCTGGGCAAATTCAGGTAATGAAATTTTGGGTTTAGGTTGGATAAGATAGAAAAAATTTCAGATAATTCAGGCCGAACCCGAACAGTAAAAATTGAGCCCAAATTACCCGAATGCTCACCCCTGTTAAAGTCAACCGGACAACTGGTTCAAAGAAGGGTTCTTGGGTCATTATTCACGAAGCATCCTTCCATGTAGACGAAAGGTCAAGCAAATAAGAAAAGGTCACGTGTCCGACACGCTAACTCTTGAAAGTACACACCTCTGGTTTCTTACATGGAAATTCCAACTGTTCATCAAATCCAACTCACACGTGTCCGTTCTTCCTACCGGTATACCTGTAGCCACCGGTAACACCAGTCTGTTTAATTACAACCACTATATATGCCCGTTAACGCCCACCGGCGTAGAAAATTTTGATCATTTCAGCGTGGAAAAAATACAAGTTAAGTGCGAGAAGATTCACACACAAAAGCAGGTAGAAAATATCGGTTGTGCTGCTTGTTGTTGTTGTTGCTCTCTTACCTAGGTGCTTCCGGAGGATTTGAGGTTGTCTTTGAAGATTCATAAGGTTTTTGCGAGCTTCTTGTCTGTTTTTTTATGGTGATGAAAGTATGGTAGTTGAAGCAGAGGTTGTGTGTCAACAGACATTCACGTCGTCGTTGGACGTTCAGTATTTTGCTAAAGGGGCCTCGGTTCACGAGATTGATGACGTTATTAACGTCTCGCCTCGGAGACTAGCCCAAGTTCTTGTCTCCGATTCTGTTGCTGCTGACTTACCCAGTTCTCAAGTGGTGAGTTTCTTACTCTGTTTTCTTTTTCTTTTGCCTTTTTGGATCGATTTATTTTCGTATTTTTCAGTTTTAATTGTCGGGGGAAGTGAAAATTGTGGTTGGTTTAAGAGGGTAAGTTGTAATGGAGACTTGTTGAACTTTACGTGTTGAAACCTATGGTGGTTCGCTTTGTGTTTGTGTTTTGGTGAGAAATCGAATTTTGGTGGACATTCACGTGTTGAAATCTATGGTGTCTACGTCCACGATTCGTTTTTGGGATGATTGTTCTTGAGTGTTTGATGGGCTTGTTGAAAGATATATGAAGGTTTAGATGATGTTCTGTGAGATAATCATCGACTTCTAGTCTAACTGTGGGAAAAGAAAATCCAGTTTTATTACCTGCAATTGTCCGCATAAGCCTAACCAAGGGAAAGGCTCATTTTGGTGCCAGAAAGTCATCAAATTTATATCGTTCGCGACTTTCTCCGATCATATGGGGCATATCTTTGCTCTTTTTCTCCCTTGCATTTGTTGTGACTTCAATTGTGTGAACCTTCTGTTGAGAAGGGCTAAGAAGTATTAGGTTGACTTGACTAATCATTTATGATTGGTTGGAAAAGTGAAGGATAAGGTAGAGATATGTTACTCCTACTTCTTGGTAGAGGGAATTTTTAGTTTCCGATTTTATGGTAACTTGTGAGATGGAAACTGAAAATACTACCATGGGGTTTTGTAGGATATTAAATCTGTAGACAAACTTTCGGATGGTACTGTTGAATCTACCATCCTGCAATTTGTTCCAAGCATCCGTTCTGGTAGTTTTGCTGACATTGGGCCCCGAAGATACATGGAAGATGAGCACATACGGATAGATGACCTATCTTCTTACCTTGGACCACTCTTCAAGTTTCCCAAGCCTACTGCGTTCTATGGGGTATGTGCCGATCAATGCCTTAATTCCCACTTGTCATCTCATTGGTTTGTGATTAATGGAGATTGGATTCATTTGCAGGTGTTTGACGGTCATGGTGGACCTGAAGCGGCAGCTTATATTAGAAAGAATGTGATGAGGCTATTTTTCGAAGATGTTAGCTTTCCCCAGGCAGCTAATGTTGACAACATATTCTTAGAAGATGTTGAGAACTCCCTTAGGAAAGCATTTCTACTGGCAGACCAAGCTTTGGCAGCTGACCGCAGTGTAAGCAGCTCATCTGGGACAACAGCTCTCACTGCCTTCATATTTGGAAGGTTGGTAATGCACTAGCTGAAACCTTTCTTCTTCTGTATATGATCATGGTTGATAGTCTGATAATAATTTGTGTTGTAGCTCTTATAAATTTTGTTCTGTTATTGATCTTAATCGTATTTGATTTCTTATTCCAGGTTGTTAATGGTTGCTAATGCTGGGGATTGTCGAGCTGTTCTATGTCGTAAAGGAGAGGCAATAGACATGTCTCAAGACCATAGACCTATCTATCCTTCAGAAAGAAAGCGAGTTGAAGAATTAGGTGGATACATCGATGATGGATATCTCAATGGTGTATTATCTGTTTCCCGAGCCCTTGGGGATTGGGACATGAAAATTCCTCGAGGTTCTCCCTCACCTCTCATCGCAGATCCAGAATTCCGGCAAGTGGTTCTAACAGAGGATGATGAATTTCTCATAATTGGTTGTGATGGGATCTGGGATGTTATGTCTAGTCAGCATGCTGTAAGCATTGTTCGCCGAGGCCTGTGGCGGCACGATGACCCAGAACAGTGTGCCAAAGACCTTGTCATGGAGGCACTTCGCCTAAACACTTTTGACAATCTCACAGTAATTATCGTATGCTTCTCTTCCCTTGATCACCGGGAGCTATCTCCACCAAGGCAACGGAAACATAGATATTGCAGCCTTTCCGCAGAGGCCCTGTGTAGCTTGAGGAACTTGTTGGATGGCAATGCCAACCATTGAATGTGAATAATGCAAACATTTAAAAGTGTATTACCACTTTCAGGCGGAATAAGCTATTCTTGGATGCTGCTATGTGAGCAGTTATTAGTTTTGTTGGGGCTGAATTTTCAAACAGTCCGCAGGGAATTCGGGGTTCATGTACATAGTGCCAACCTCCTGGTGGTGGTGGTGTAGAGCTTGATATTTATGTCTAATAACACGTGTATCGTCATTTACTTAACACATTCTCGCCCTCTCCGCGTCTGTGATCTGTGTGCTCTTCCACTCAATATACTGACCTTGGCGTTGAAAACGTGTCAAGAGTGCAATTTCCAAACCTTTTGTTATTATAAGAGAACATTTAGTAGGAAATTTCGTTCCGTTAGGCTCTTTGACCAATGGAAACTTACAAATTCCAAGTCTTCATAGCGTGTGCAAGAAAACAGATACTAACGAGACGCCATTTCAGAGGAACATTCAGTGTCTGCCACCTTCTTGCTCTTTCCTTAGAGCAATATAAGATCAAAGCAAGTCTTGGAGACATTTTTCGTAGGACTTACATAGATCATCATATCGCTGCCATCAGGAGGTTGACCTCTAACTGTTCAACAACAGCTGAGATCTACCCTTCCACAGCTCATTATGGATCCAAGGCTCTCTATTTCATTTTTAAAACTTCAGTATGAAATCAACCCAATCAGAAAATGCATCAAAATATTGGTAATGATTAATTTGTTTGAAGACGAGAGATAAAAAAAACCCAATGCAAGAGGGAAAGTTCTTTTATAGAGGATCTGAAACCGGAACATTCCTAAAGAACATTCAATTTGGGAACAAAGGCTTAGAAGACAAATTTAAAGAGAGTATAGAAGCAGAATAACATGGAAGCATGAGACTAATGCCTCAGAAAAAACTTGGAAGTGAACAGAGTATTAACCTGACATCGAGATCTGAAAGAAATACCTCTTCCCTGATCCTATATAGTGCACATTATTGATATTCATAAACATAGCCCGTTTTTGTAGTCCCATGTCTTGGTTCTTTAACAGCCCATCAATGATAGCTAAGAGGACCTTACCTGACATTTCATATTTTATGCAACAAGTCTCCTTTTATTTGTTATATTTCTGTCGCTCAATTTCTTATGCATGAGATTTGAGTGTGGAAACGTACAAGAATGTTTCTAAATTTTCAGCTGCCATATCCCAGATAAGTTATATAATGGTTAGGCCGAAGACATGGGATTTGATTTCGCGAAAGGATGCAAGTAAATATACGATCAATTTGAAAACATAAATCTGCACCGAACAGAATTAATATTTCAAGTGTAATTGATCTTCACCCTCTACATGAACAGTATTCGTTTAAAGTGAACCAACTGAGATTTGTTTGCTTGGCTGTCACTAATGACAATAAGCACCTAGTGCAGAAAATGGTAGGGGTGGAACAGATTCAGCAAAATTTTACACTTCACTGGGAGTTATTTGAGCTTCACTTGACAGACCACGGGGAAAGATCATGCATTCAGGCTTGTCTTCCAGTTTCTAAGAACAACAATAAAAATTAAATTCACCATAAATTACAGCAACACTTTGAAGGAGAGACAGCCAGTACGCCTTGACAGAGGACATGAAAGGCAACCAACAGTCTACAAGGTTGAGACTTCAATGGAATAAAGCCCTAATTTGTTTACTCGTAAAGAAAACCCATAAAACTGATTGTTCACATCAATTGTGCATGCATTAGAATTAGTTCATATTAATGACTATATAGCCTTTTCGTTTGAACGATGCCAATCATTGTTGTGCAACATGAAATATATAAGCGTTGAGAAATGATGAATAGCGAGTCTTGTTAAATTAGATGATAGGGACTACATGTACTCGGTTCAATAGTGAATTTTTAGTTTAAACATTCCCCACCACTTGAGAATTATTTCATCTTAATTTTTATAAAAGTTGCCAGTTACAACATGTAAAAGCGGATTACATTTGCAGTAATCAACGGTATGTGCTAATTTAGAATGTGAGACAACCCATCCAATTGAGTTTTACAATATTTGAAGGCTAGAAAAATTATTAGAAACGCAATTGAAGGTGCATCATATTAATCCGCCATGTGATAATTTTGTTCAATTAAATGTTAGGGTTAATTATAAAAATATCAAAATTTGATCAATTTTACAATTATAGTCCAAAATTTAAAATGTGGCAATTAAATACCTAAATTTTCAATTTTTTTAATTCTAGCCTAACGTTATTGTCTTCGATAACTTTATTGACATGACTTGCCACGTGTTCTAGAAACTTTAACTATTAATATACGTTAGCCAAAATTAACAAAAGTAATGAAGATTAATCAAAATAACAAAAAATTATATTTCCTTAAATTAGAAATTAAATCAATATCATTTTTACAGACCTAATTTCATATTAAACTCGTTGATGTTGCATTTGAGGAAAAACTCCTGGTGTGATCCGATTGAACCCATTCTCAAGCTTATTTTTAGTGATCTCTCAAGTTTTTAAGTTGACCCTTGCTAATTTAAGAAGATCTCAAGAAGTTTTTAATCGAACTCATTCATCATTGAGAAGCTATATTGAAAGGACTTTTGGTATTCTTAAGACTTGATGAAAGATATTGAGAAAATAATGGCGTTGACTTCTTTTGTTTCTTCTAAATTCTTATGAGAATATTCAAAGAAATACTAAGCTATAAACAGTTAATACTCATGCCCTTATAAATCCTTTTGTTTAAGTCATACCCTCATAAGTCATTTTACATATAAACAATTAATAATAAAAAGCTAATTTTATCAAATATCTTTAAATAAATCGTTGACATTATCCGTTTGTCAAATTAGCTATATTAATCCGCTATTAGCTAACCGTTGATAGAATCAATTAACAGCTAGCATAATCTACCGATTGTCAAACATGACCTATAATTACAAAATTGAGCAAAGTTTGAAATTTTTTTAATTAACCATAAATAATATCATATGATTCAAGTCAATAAAACTTATGCTTGAATTAGTAAAATTTAAATCATTTAATAAAAATGTATTGAAAAGATTTGGTACCGGTATTAATTTACATATGTTATAATATTAACATTGTAATAATATGCTGTTCTTACTGAGCCGATTGCTTTATTTAGCTCTTAAACGTTAAAACATTTATTTTAAGAATGATTTAAAATTCGAAAATTGATTTTTTTAAAATTGCAATTGCAATTCACTCACCATATTTCACCTAGACTTTGGAAAAATATTCAAATTGAAGTGATAAAACTCAATTTACATATATTTGGACTTCGAGTCTACTAAAAAAAACAAAATCAATCTAAATTTGAAATTCAATTTTATTCCCGTAAAATTAGATTAAATTTAAAAATAATTTTATATTTATAAATTAAATTCAAATTTAGGTTTGATTCACTCATGCTGTTTTTCCTTTCTAATTTCAATGTTATCAAGCAATTCTTGAAGGCTGATGGCTCTTTTCTTAGAGGAGTTCTATAGTGCATTTTCTTTTACTTATAACTCTTTTAGTTGTTTAATAATTTCCTTCCATCAAACAGTAATGGGTCTGACCGCATATTTGAAACTTAGAACTTTCAATAAAAATAAGAGTAGATGAATTGGGGTTCAGATCCTTTGTCCAGTTTTATGGTGTTTTATTGTGTCCAGTGAATCTCAGCCATTTATTTATGCAGGCCCTACATTTATTTATGTGGAGCTCACGCGAGATCCGCATAAATAAATAGCTGAGATTTACTGGACACGATAAGACACCATAAAATTAAACAGAGGATCTATTACCCATGAATTGAACATGCATGCATGTATATTATAATAAGCAGGCAGGCACTGAATGCTGTGTCTGCAAGCATTTTAAAAACGGAGAGAAGTGCTATTGATGAATCAGAAGCGTAAAAAGCTTTGAAAATGGAGAAGTTGACCTGAATATATAATTTTATCACTATCACGTCGAGTTTTATTGAGGTCCAAAATTGCGAGTATATTCAATTATTGTACCAAGTCAATGCAACCACAATGGCACTTGCAGTACATATCATCTCGAGCTCTACGAAGTGCAGTCCCTCTGAATGTATTTAAGTGGCGTAGAAGCCTATATAGACAGCAGATCCAAGAACCACCATTAATACGACATTTAAGGAAGGAAGACTACGAATTTGGTAGATGACTTCTCCCACCAAAATGTCCAAGCCGAGGTAAGCTTTTATCTTCCATAACAGCCTCATAGATTTGCCTAGATACGCCACTAGTTGCTTCTCTTATCATTCTCAAAATGATTTTTTTTTCTCACGGTGATCTTTCAGGTTAGAAGGAAAGGTTGCATTGGTCACCGGAGCGGCAAGTGGGATCGGAGAGGAAGCCGTGAGATTGTTCGCGGAAAATGGAGCCTATATCGTGGCTGCCGATGTCCAAGACCAGCTAGGACATCGAGTTGTGGAGTCAATAGGCCTAGACAAAGCAAGTTATCACCACTGCGACGTAAGAGACGAGAAACAGGTCGAAGAAACTGTTAGCTACACGTTAGAGAAGTACGGGAAGCTTGATGTTTTGTTCAGTAACGCAGGAATCATAGGACCATTAACAGGAATCCTTGAATTAGATATTGAAGGGTTCGACAACACCATGGCAACCAATGTTCGAGGTGTTGCGGCGACGATCAAACATGGAGCTCGAGCCATGGTAGCTAAAAATATTCGAGGATCTATTATATGCACAACCAGTGTAGCATCGACACTTGGTGGAACTGGACCACATGCTTATACTACATCGAAGCACGCTCTAGTTGGTCTCGTCAAAACAGCTTGTAGCGAGCTTGGAGCATATGGGATTAGGGTAAATTCGGTATCTCCTTTTGGTGTTGCTACTCCACTTTCTTGTGCAGCTTACAATTTGCAGCCTGATGAAGTTGAAGCCAACAGTTGTGAATTGGCCAACTTGAAGGGTATTGTGTTGAAAGCAAGGCACGTGGCGGAGGCGGCCTTGTTTTTGGCTTCCGATGAGTCAGCTTATGTTAGCGGTCACAACTTGATCGTTGATGGTGGCTTCACGGTGGTGAGTCACAGTTACGGAGTCTAGAACTTCTAGTTTGTCACAGTTGGAGGACGAAATTATAAAAAGCCAAACACTAATCCTTTTGTACGATTTATTATAATTTGCTTTCTTTGTAAAATTTTGCATTTACTTCAGCATGAACGAAGCCTTGTTACCAGCACTTGCCATGTGCATTTTCCTTGTAATCTGGTATCATGTTAACTTTTCAACTCCCAGGTTTCATTTATAGGCTATATAGCCTTCAGTCTTTTGTCTGTGGTTTCAGAAATTTGGTCTTACCATCTTATTTTCATTTTTTTGTGTGTTTTGGTTCAGTGGAACCACTGTGTGTTGCCCATGAAAGAAACAATGACGACGTTACGATCCCCAAAGAAGGAAGGTAAAGATCGCTTTCGGTGGGGGACAATCAATGTTCTATGCAAATAAACATATATCCAAATCTCATTATGTAAGCTCATCATACTTTTCTAGTGACACTTGGTTGAGTTTTGAGTAAAGGGAAAAACTCTGAGTTTTGAGTAAAGGGAAAAAGTTAACTTTTATCAAAATGAACAAAACAATAGTTCATTCACTATAGAGATGAATAGTTGAGGGGACTCTTAGCTTGATTCGTAAATATGAATGAAAGTTTGGATAAAGGCTTGATGAATACTGAGTTGTTATGGTACCTATAGTTACATTTTTCCAAACAAAGTGTTATTTAATTCTAAAGTGCTCAGAGCGGGCATGAAAAACTGGATTAATAGTTAATAAATCACATACACCCACGAGAGGTATTATGGTCATTATTCTTTAAATAACTACCAAAGGTTATTTAACAAACAACAAAAGAACAAAAAGATAAGAGTTATCTTTTTAACAAACAATTCTGTATAAGGAGATATGCAGTAAGCTTTCTTTAATGGGTGGAACTATAACAATAATCCAAGCATATAATTTTTGTTTTTGCATACATATATAAAGATCCTGTTTAACATGATCTATGTGATTATGTTCTATCTTGATTATTTTTGACATTAGTACCAGAGCAGGTAATTTCTTTAATATTATACACATGCTAAAACCAAGATGTCGTAAATCTGGTTGAAATTTGGCTATTGAAGATTTGTGGATAATACTATTTTTTGCTATATCATACATCTGTTTTATGATTCTGTTCTAAACATAGAAGCCTAGAAATGTCGGTTTTTTTTTCTTCTTTCTTCTGGGTGTACTTGGCTATGTCACCAATCAAAACAAAAGTGATTTTTTTTATGAATGGTCTTCAAAAGAAAATGTTTTTTTTTTCGTTTCTTCTCTCTCTGGAGGATGCTTTTATTGTCTGCAACACCAAGATTGTAAAACTTGAACGAATAAGGTTTGAGTTATCCTTTAAGAGAGAAGCGGTTCCGCTGCCATCAGAAGCTAGAATAAGAAAAGATTTAAAAAAAAGAAGAAGGAGAAAACGAACCGTGTGGAGAACAGGAGGAAGAAGACCTCTCTTCTTGGAAACAACCATGAGGCACGTGGCCTCTCAAAAGTTACATTGTTAAACAAATAAGTATAATACGACAAAGGCTTAACAAATGGGTTTTTGGATATATGTATCGTAACAACCTCGAATTTAAGGCTTTAGGCTTTGAGATCCAACGTAACAAGCATGTGATAGTTTTGGGCTGTAATGATATGTAAAGAAAGGGTTAAAGTTTAATGAATAGGTCATGTCTATGTGATGTCTTATAGGCTATGACTTAGATCCATAATATATGACTTTCTTTCATTAGGATTGAAGGCTTAGGCCTTAGTAACCACATTGATGTTGGGCAAGACCTTATTATCTGTATTGATGTTTTAAATTAAATGTAGCATAAAGAATTAGAAATAATTTTTCTAATTTACAAAAACTAATTAATTTAGTTAAATTAGTTTCTAATTAAAATAAACTATTAGAAATAAGTTTTTTTAATAATATTAAAATAATTTGTTTGGTTAAAATAAACTTAGAAATAAGTTTCTAAAACCTAAAAAATCAGAAATGAGTTTTCTAATTGTATTATTTTCGTTGAACTAAAATTAGACATATGTTTTCTAATTCCATCAAAACTAATTTGTTTAGTTGAAATGAAAAAGAAGTTTCATTAGAAATTATTTTCTAATTAAACCAAGATAAATTGATTAGTTCAATTATAATTTAAATTAGAAATAAATTTCTAATTCAATTTGAATTATTCATATTTGAATATGATTAGATTAGAAATAAGATTCTAATTGATTAGTTATTAATAGCATAATTTGAATAGTTAAATAAATAGTTAATATAATTAAATTGTTTCCATACTATGAGCATTAGTTCGCTATATGTTAGACAAAATAATTTGTTATTTTGTGCACTCTTTTGATTCCTGAAAATTTGTTTTTCAAGAAGATGCCTATTATTAAGCAATCGCCTAAGCTTATTCGATGTGAGGCACAGAAGAGACATATTGGTAGTATGTATGTATAATTAGTTAACATGCGTTTAATACTTGGAGACGGACTAACACAACATGTTATTTCAATTAATAACATGATGCAAGAGTTACGCTTTGGAGGTTGTCGAGCTTATGTAGATGTTGAAGTAAAGTACACGACTTTGCTTGCAACATTACCTCAACCTCAAGGCGAATTGTTACAAATGCTCTGGAATAATATGCCTAACGAAAAGACTTATAATTTGTTAGCGATGACATTTATTAAAGAGATGCGTAGAAGGGA
>JANITX010000004.1:9896898-9908812 GCA_027564395.1 Erythroxylum ulei | reverse complement strand
GTTATTCTTATTATTAATTTTTAATAAGTTATTCTTATTATTATTATTTTTTAATAAGTTATTATTATGATTATTAATTTTTAATAAGTTATTATTATTATTAATTATTTTATTTTTATTTTTATTAATTATTGTTATAAATTTTCTACTTACCATTTTAATATTATTAATTTTATTATACCAAATTAATTATCTTATTATTATTATTATTATTATTAATTCTTAATTCTTAATTATTATTATAAATTTTTTACTTTTACTATTATTATTATTATTATTATTATTATTGTTATTATTATTATTATTCGAGATAGAAAATAGGGATATGTTGTTTTTCTGTCAAAGAAAACATGCTGTCAAAATTCACAGAAACGATGTTTTCTAGTTTCTGTAAAACTGTTGTGGTTTTTTTATTTTCAGAAAAAAATCACAACAGAGTAAACCAAACACGTTTTACTTACGTATTTTTCTTTTTATAAAAAAATCAACACAAAAATGGAAGAAAAAAATGGAAACAAATAGCCCCTTAGTTTGCATATGGTGTTTGGTGGGTTTAGATCCTAAAATCCAAGAGGTTGTTCCATATAGACTATTTCTTTTAAATGGCTATGAAGGAAGACATTATCGATGTCAAGCTATCTCATTTTCCAATTTAAGGTTGTTACTAGTTGAATGGTGGTGGCTTTTATGAATCGGCTCTATGTCTCTTTATAATCTAATCCTTCCACTCGTGTGTATTTTAGGTCTAAAAACAAATGTTTATGTCTTATTCTCATATAAAACTTGCATTTCTTATTCAATAGATTTTTTCAATGTAGGGCATGAAGAGCACTTTTATAAGATTAAGGAACATTAACATCACTACATGTGACAAAAGCTACATTTTTATGTTTGCCTTAAAAAAATTATTTCCATTGCAAGTTGTGGACCTAATTTTGGGTGTTTTAACTTTGACGTAGCGATCATAGTTACTCATTGAGATGCTTGAACATGACCTACATTAGATAAAGGTAAATCAATAGTTAAAGTTACGACTTAAATCTGGTAAATTATCGAAGTAAGTTTGGGTGTGATATGTATGTTATGATTTATGATTAAAAAAATCCTTAAACTCCCATATTCGGGATCATGGTTAAACAATTTATAATAAGGAGTTTTCAAATTTAATATTGATGAAGGCATTCTATCAATTGAAAAAGTGGTTGTGAGAAAAGCATTAATCCAATATTTAATAGGAAGATGAGCTTGAAATAAGAATTGTTAGATTAGTTTCTACAACGTGAGTAACACCATTTTTCTCGAGTGTCTAAAGGCAAGAAGATTGATGATGTATGTCATAATTTAACAAGTAATTTTAAAATACTATTAAAGTGAATTCTCCTACACCATTAGTTTGGAAGATTATTATTTTTCTTTTGAAATTTTTTTTAGCTAGTTTTTGAAATTTAATAAAGTGTACAAAAATTAGTTCTTTGTTTTAAGAGAAAGAACCCAAGTATGTCAGGTGTAATCATCAATAATAATAGCATTATATTTGAAGTATTGACATAAAAGAAGTGAGGTTGGACCTCATAAGTTACAATACAATTTTTCTAAAAGAATTTCTGAAATTTTATTTGATGTAGAAAAAAGGATTTACAATTTTTCCCATTTGAAAGCTGATGCAAATAGATTGAGGTTTGTCCTAACTAGGGACATTAATCAAGTTTCTGCATTGTAAAATCTTTTAAAAATTTTGAATGGGGTATCCCAATCATGTATGCTAAATACTTTGAGGTGCTCCTTTTGTGAATGCAATAAAAGCTTGTAAATTATCATCAAAGGCGTAAAGACCTTCATTGAAACTTCACAAAAAAAATTATTAACATCAATTGTAACACTACAAGCATTATCTTCAATCAATTTCCTACATATATAAGATTACTTTTAATGTCAGAAACAATTAGAACATCTTTAAGGTTCAAGGTTCCATTCTTGGTTTTACTTTTTCCTTCTCTAATATGAGAAATATTAAACTATTGCCAAAAAAACATAGTGTTAGTACCTTAATATCTTTTAATTTTGGTGAGTTTACCTTGGTCATTTACCATATATGCAGTTGCCACTGAGTCAACATATAAATTTGGATCATCGTTTTGCTTAACATTCATTATATTAAATGCTTTATGAAGATGATCTTCATGTTGGAAGGAATAGTTAAAATGATTCCAACATTTAATTGTACAGTGATTGGCCTAGTCACATACTTAGCAAGTTATAGGTTCTTTCAATTGTTTGTCGTAATTCTGGCCATTAGTTATTAGTTTCCCTATATTTCCATTGTTTGCATGAAAGCTTGAGCGAGGATAGAAATTGTGCCAAGCTGCAAGATTAAACCCTTTGCATGAGAGCTAAATCTTCCACCAATTACGCCATGTCCTTGTCTCCTTTGACAGATGAAAGCTTGTTTATGTCAAGGTAAGCTATCTTGGTTGCTATTATTGCTATAATTCATTTATTCATGTGCTTGTAGAGCTGACATAAACAATTGGAAGGAAGGATACGAATGCTTTACAAGCATTGAAGTTTTGGCCTAATTCCTTTAGCTAATTGAAACACTTTCTTAATTTCATTTATAGGTTTCTTGATGGCAACAAAGCTATCATTCAAACCTTTAAATTTTTTGATATATTCATCAAGGGAGAGATTTCCCTTTTTCAATGATGTTAAGGTTTCATTCAAAACCATTTCCTTTTCCATCATAGTGGGAAGAATTTGCTCTTTAATGGATTTTCATATCTTTTGCACTAAACTAACATTTCCGATAGTGACAAGGACATCAATGTCAATGTTTCTTGATAAAAATGTTGTTAGAAGACCACCATTTCTTTTTTAGATGGCATGGTTAGGATTTGATTTAATTTTTGTCATCCTTTATTATTTCACTAAGTGGTTCACTGCCTTTGATGAGGTGATGAGCCATTTTGATGCTCTAAATTAATGGCTCTATCTGTGATTGCCAAAACAAGTAATTCATGTTGTATAGTTTCAGAGAGATTAGACTAGAACATTGTTGAATATTTTGAAATAAGAGTTTTGGTTCAAATTAAAGTTTAGTGAGAGAAGTAGTGGCTATAAGAATTGATTATTTTGAGCCCAATGATATGGAGTATAAATAGCTTAATGCATAACAAAATGGTAGAAATAAGTTCTTAAAATAAAGAAAAACTTGGTTTGATTGATTCTTAAAGATATGCCAACATATTCCATAATATTAGCAAGAATCTTCTTATTTGCCAAAGGAAGAGAAATAGCCATCGATTTTTATACGGAATGTGTTGTTATCCCATTTTTTTCGTTAAATTTGAATTGTTTTGAGATTACATTAATATATAAAATTCCAATGTTTCAAAATTATCTAAGTTAAACTACCAAGTGGTGGAACCTTTGACCCTATTTGAGTTTTGTCAAACATAGCTCTTTTTTAGTGCGAGACTCACTAATTATACGTGGAATTGATGAGTCCACATAAAAGAAGCCATAGTATAAGAATTTTCCCAAATATGAAATCATCTTTTATATGAATATACTAAAGAAGATATGGTTAAAAACTTTTAGACAAGTGAAACAAATGAACAAATTTCAAACAAAAAGGTTATTATTTCAAACTCACAGTTGGTTAACATTAGCTAAGCATTATGTAAATTTTAGATAAATTAACTTTTGTTAGGTATTGACTTATCTTTTTGATCAAAGTAGAGTTTGAGAATGCTATAACATGTCAAAGAAGTGTAAGTAAGACAAATCATAATGATGAAATCCTTATCTTAACTTTGCTAACCTCATTGGATAAAGAAACATAAATCATATATAACAAGATTAGAAACATAACTGTGAGATATTTTTTGAATTATAATGAAATAAAATTTCAATGAAGTTATCCTTCTTGCAAAATAGTGTTTTAGTGGCCTTAAGCTTATAAGGAAATAAAATACCAATTACCTTAGCCTTTTATGATAATAAAGTTTTAGTATAATTAGATTTCTTATCAGTAACCCTGGAATATAAATAGTTTGATAAGGATTTTGTAAGAGAAGAATTTTGAGACCTTGGTGAAAACCTTTGGAGAAAACTTTGAAAGATTATGTAAAGTTGTAATCTTATTTTCTCCTTGTATTATCTTTTTCATGGCAATATAGTTATGTCTCTTTGCTCGTGGATGTAGGTCACATAGATTGGTCAAACTACATAAATTCTTGTGTTTCTTTCCTTATCTTCTATATTATTTCCATTTTTACAATAATTGATATCATAATAATTGGTATCAGAGCCTAAGTTGTCTTTGCGAAGCTAAAGTTTATTGTTAAGATGTCTTTATACAAGTTCGATATTGAAAAGTTTAATAATTGAATGTTTTCACTTTATGGAAGGTGAAAATAAAAGTTGTTATTGTTTAGTATAGATGTGCAAAAACATTGAAACTAGCAAAAAACTATTAGAGAATTTAAGGGTATCAAACAAGGAAGAGATTCTATCAAGGATTCATAGTGTAATATTATTGAGTATAAGTGATGAGGTCTTGAAAGAGAAGGTTGATGAAATAATTGCTATTTCACTGTAGAAACAACATGAAAATAATTATTAGAAAAGATTACTTATGATTTAGTTATATCAAAGAAACATTTATATACTTTAAGGATGTCAAAAAGTACATAACAAAAGTTCACATCTATCTTTTTAATCTAATCATCTTGAATCTACAATGATCAAGTCATAATTCTTTTATATTCCTTACTAAATTCATATGAGAATTTTGTTGATATCATATTATATGGTAGAGAGACTATTTTTATTAGTGATGTGAAGGATGCTTTAATGTCTAAAGAATTGAAGAAAAAGAGGTTTCTAATATATATGAATATGGATCACATTTAAGTTTGGTTATCAATATAGGAAGGAATATGGAAAAGGGGCTATGAAAATATGAGTAAGTCATGATTTAAATCAAAGGTTAATGTTGTTTGATGCTTTAATTTTAAAGTTAAAGGGTACTTTAAGAGGGACTGTCCATAACAAAAGAATGGAAATGAGAAAAGGGGAATAGATGGAGAAGTAAGTGCTGCTACAATCTAGGAGAGTTTTGATGAAGAGGATGGAAGAGGCAATAAATTTTAACAGAAAGTAATTATGATGCCTATTATATGACTTTCATAAGGAGTGGTTATGTTCTTTTGAAGAGTAGAATGTTACTGTCAGATTAGTTGATGATGGAGAACATGTTGTCAAAGGCAGTGGTATAGATCAAGATCTACTATAGAATTATTAGAAAATTGAAGGCCTAGTATTTTCTTGAGTTTTGAAAAAATTATGATTTTCAGGGTATTATTGATAGATAAGGGTACACACTTTCTAATGATGATGGGCAACTTAAAGTTGTAAAGAGTGTATGTGACTCGAATGAAAGGAAAATTACAATACGATATATATGTCTTACAAAGAAAGACAATAACAAGACCAGTGTCTGTGTCTCAATTTTCGTGGAATAAATATAGTACTGTGGTATGATATATACAGGTGAGTCATCTTGGTGAGCAAGAAATGACGAAACTTCTTAAGGTGAGCTTATGAAAAGATGACAAATATATGAAGGTAGACTTTTGTAAGTTATATGCTCTTAGTAAAAAGTTTAGAGTAACCTTTAAGGATATAGTGAATGACATATGTTGAGGCAAACATACATAAAAAAAAAATGTGTTAAAAGTGAACAGTGAGCATTATTGGTTCAAAGGTGTACTAGAATAGCCTAGAAAAGATGCTAAAAAGGTTAAAAATCATATTTTAGGAAATAAAACAATATCAAAAAGAAAGTATCAGTACGTTATAGTTAAGGATAGAGTGAGAAGGACCATTAGGAAACCAAAGGGATATGATTGGGAAACTCGATCATATAGGTTCTTACCATTGGTGATGGAGATATAATTATCTTTCAGGGAACTATGAAATGTTAGGAGAAAGATAAATAGATGCAGATTATTAAAAATGATGTAATGTTTCATAAGATTGAAAAATTAACTTCTTCTGGTTAGATCTTATTGAAAAAGATTTACATTTGAAAGATGCAACTGACATGTTAGTAACGTTGTAATCATAAAAATTTCAAACGTAGTTTTAATTTGGTGAATGTTTGTTCATCTTGAAGTTAATGGGAACTTGTATGGAGGATTGTTAAATATAACATGAATTTTGATTAAATAAAATTTCAATTTGGTAAAATTAAAGTAGTGTCACTAAATATCTATGGTAATAGAATTTCATTAACTTTAAACTTTTTCGAAAATAGAATATCATTAACAAATTCTGTAGTAATAAAGTTCTGATGTAATAGTTATAATCTTAACTTGATAAGATTTTTGTAACTAAAGACTTAGAAGACTTTGGTGAGAATCTTTGGGAGAAAAAAGCTGCTGAAAATGAGTCACTAGTTTCAAATGAAAAAGCTACTAATGATGCTGGAAAAAATCATAATGTTAAAGAACATAGAGTGGAAGGAAAGAAAGAAGGGGTCAAGGGTACTAATGAGAGCAAAGTAGAAAGTGTTGCAATGGAGAAGGATTCCAATTAGAACAATGAGGAGGCAACATAATATGAAGTACAAGTTAAGTCTCTCTCTCTTTAAAGTAAGTATAAGTCAAGTTAGGAAAAAAAGAAGTAGAAGAAATTGAAAGGACGAATGAAATTCATAACTTAGGCTTTAATTTTTAGCCAATAATGTATTTTAAACCTTAACATTTACACCAGAATCTAAGTTGAACCCTAACATTTTGGGGCGTTTAAGTTGAACCCCAACGTTTACAAAATGTTCAAACAAAAAATGTACAATGTGGCTTTTTTTTAATTTTACATATTAGTGGGGCCCACTCTCGCTGACAAAACATTCATATTTTAAGATGGAAGTGAGTCTTATAGATATATAAAACGATGTGTTTCTTCTTCTCTTGAAGAATTAATTCTTCTTCTTATATTCAATAGTAAGGCGAAATCATCTGGAAGTCTTGGAATTCTTCTTCTTATATTCAATAGTAAGGTGAAATCATCTGGAAGTCTTGGAATGGAATCACACACACTTCTTTCCCTCCTTTTCAACCTAACCCCGCCTTTTGCACTCTTCAGTGCTAACATCTATCTTTAGCCTCTCAAAGATCTAACGATATGATGCGAAACCCTAAGGCTAAAGAACCTGAAACCCTTTACACACACATTTTGGATAGAACGTGAACAAGATGAGATCCTAATGAACCCCTAATCAATTATATGAAAGGAAACACGTATAATAAGGTTGATTTGAAAACAAGAATAGAAATTCACCACAAGTGTTTACCTTGATAAGAATTATATTCTTGATAGAATAGAAGAAGATAAGAAAATCCTCCCTTAAAGAATTTGTTAGTCATCTAATCTAACCCTCAACAATGTTTATTATGATGTATTTATATCCTTTGAAAAGAAAAAAAAAACCTTATCTATGAAAAAGACCTTTAAACATGGGCCCCCCACCAAGATAACTAAAGCCCAAAACATAAGTAATGGGTTGTCCAAAACTATGCTTCTAACTTAAAATAATTAATCAAACAAGAATGAAAGTCTTCCTGCACATTCCACCCAACTTGATTAATTATAATGTCATTGGCCCTCATTATCTCCTAAGATTCCATGCCATCTACAACTTATCCTATGTAGGATTCAAGCATTTCTTTAAACTTCTTAACTTTTGATCTTGTTATTGGTCCTTCCGGTATTGCTAGCTCATCTTTGGTTCCACTTCTCTTACAAAGTACCATGGTCGTGTTCACATCATTCCCTCCCTCTTCAAAAGTATTCGTCGTCGAATCTGAATCAAAGTCAGGAGGAGATAAGTCAGAAACATTGAAAGTAGTACTAACATTATACTCAAATGACAAGTCTATCTTGCATGTATTGTCATTGATGCATTCTAACACTTGGAATGGTCCGTCACCCTTTGAATCAAGTTTTGACTTCCTTTGCTTTGGAAATCTTTCTTTTCGCATATGCACCCAAACCTAATCACCCTGCAATAAGGTGATGTGAGTAGGAGCAAGGACCACCATGGAGATGGCATGGGTGATGGGGGCGAGCTTGTCATTCCAGTTGGACCTATGTCCAGAGCTAGGACCGAGAGACATCAAGGAGGTTCTCTATGCACATGTGGGCCAATTTGTGGAAAGGATGGAGTGCACCAAGCCTATTGGAGGAGAGCTATCTGAATCATAGCCTAAATTGATTCATTTATCTCAAATCCTTAGATTGGACTCTCTTAGGACTTGAAGACCATTGTATTAGGCTGCGCATCATCACTTAAGCCCAAGAGGAGAGGTGCACCTACAATCAGACTTGGGGGCGCGTTGGACCAGGCCTAGGTGTGTTTTTATTATTCTATTTTGGACTTGTTTTAAGTTATATTTATTTTGGGCTTCTGTATATTATTTAGCCTAAGTCTTTTATTATTTGACCTAGGTATAAATACCCTCTTTAGGGTTAGGAAAAGACAACTTTGAGATCAGATTATTCTTGTGTTGCTGTCGGCCACAAATTGAGGGTTTCACCTCTTGTTCTTGTTACATTAGGAATCAACAACTCACTTATCAATTTCGTTAAAATTGTGGCGTGTTTGTTTCGTTCAATTTCTTGGAATTAATTCCCATCATCTAGGTCGCTTGGAATGGGTTTCCCTGAGGTCTAGTAAGAGAAAATTCCTTACGTATCCCTTTCCTTTCAATTGTGTTAATTCTGTCTTATTGAAGAACATCATAGCCGAACCAAAAGAATCAAGAAATCTTTATCATTCTACAAAGTTGACGCGTCTTCATTCATCCAAAGAGTCACGAACAGACCATCATCAATCCACGCATCTCTATCACTCGCATTATTTTAGTATCAGAGCTACGGACCAAGGTAAATTCCTATTTACCTCTTTTCACAGTTAGGGATTATTCATCTTTGTTCGTTGTTCTTCTTTGATACATTCGGTTGTTCAACCAGACCTAGGGTGTGAAAAATTTGGCCTAGGGTTTCTTGGATTCTTGATTTATTTATCTTCTTGTAATTGGCCAAAAAAATGAAAAAAAAAATGAAAACGACGACTAAAAGAATATAAAAAATAAAAAAAGAGAAAAGAAAAGAACGTCGAACGTATATAAAAAAAGCCTCGAAATTCGATTGTTACTTGTTTGATTTGGATTGAATTCTACATTGTCTTATCTCGGCTTGGTGTGTTACGCATTGAGATCATTAGTTGTGTATTGCGAGTAGATTCATTAATATTGTGGGGTACGAATAGAGCTTGTGTTGGCTAATTTCCGTGTTACTTTCTATTCAAGATTAGACAAATTGGGCAGTCTATTATGATCATTACTTGGAAATATTGTTGTTTGTTAAATTCAAACTTGCATTCCACGTTTTGGGTTATTGATCAGTTAATGCTTGAATGCTGAAGTGTAACTTGGATTTCAGAGGAGATTGAGAGGTAAAAGGTACTGTGTGGGGCTTATTTGAGGGTGTCATTGCCGTGACTTAAACACGAGGGGAGTGACCTCATTTGAGTAAAACACGTGAGGGAGTGTGTGAGGATGTTTTATTGCTAACATTTGTTTTGCAGGAAACTAGCCATTAAAATGTCTCAGGAGGGTAACCAAAGAGGGGAGTTGAATGCTTTCACTTTGAAAGCTATGCAACAACATTTTGAGAGAATGGATATGAGATTTAATGAATTGAGGGAGGATTTGGCGAGAGATGACCAAGAGCTTGTAGAGATTTGGCGTGGAGGGCGAGGAGAGCCCTAAGGAAGGCGTGATGCTTGACGTTAGCCTCCACCACCACCTCGTCATCAACTACCTAGGTACGAGTATGAGGATGCGTGTATGATGATGAGGAGGAGGAACCAGAGGTGCGCATGCCTAGGAGAGCACAACGAGCTGAGCCACATGATAGGCGAGATGGAGACCTCAAATCCTTCAAGATGCAAATTCCAACCTTCAAAGGTAGGAATGATGCCGAGGCTTACTTGGAGTGGAAAAGGAGAGTGGACTTGATTTTTGAGTGCCACAATTTCTTAGAGGACAAAAAGGTAAAGCTTACTGCTATTGAGTTTTTTGACTATGCATTGATATGGTGGGACCAGTTGGCGACTTCCAAAAGGCAAAATGGGGAGAGACTGATTACTACTTAGGCAGGTATGAAAGCTTGCATGAGGAAGCGATTTGTACCATCATACTATTATAGGGAGATGCATCAGAAACTTCAGAGACTCATTCAGGGGTTTAAATCAGTGGAGGACTACCACAAGGAGATGGAGATAACTATGATTCGAGCCAATATAGAGGAGGACCCGGAGGCAACCATGGCACAGTTCTTGAGTGGTTTGAACAGGGAGATAGCTAATGTGGTAGAATTACAACACTATATGGAGATTGAGGACATGGTGAACATGGCCATGAAGGTGGAAAAACAAATCAAAGCTAGAGTGGTAGCAAGGAGTGGGGCAAATTCTAGCCAATCATGGAGTTCAAAATGCCCCAAGAGAGAGGAGAAGTTGAAAGATAAGGGACTGAACTTCAAGGAGACACCCAAAAGGCTGAATGTAAGGTTTGAGCCTAAAGGTACACCTAACACCCAAGCTTCTTCTAGTAAGCATTCTAGCAATAAATGTTTTAAGTGTTTGGGATCTAGTCATATTGCTTCACAATGCCCAGATAGAAAAGTTATGCTTTTGAGAGATGATGGGGAATTAAGTCCCAGGAAAGTGATGGAGAAGAAATGCCTAAGCTTGAAGATTACAGTGATGCGGAGGTAGAGGAACCTATCCAAGTCGAAGCTTTTGTGGTTAGGCGTGCTCTCAATGTGCAGGAGAAGGTAGAAGTAGATGAGCAGAGGGAAAACATCTTCCATGCAAGTTGCTTAATCAATGGTAAGATGTGTAGTATGATAATTGATGGAGGTAGCTATACAAATGTAGCTAGTACAATTTCGGTGGAGAAGTTGGGGTTGCCTATTATTAAACATCCTAGCCCATACTAGCTACAATGGCTCAATTAATATGGAGAAGTAAGGGTACACAAGCAAGTGAAGGTTGCATTCTTCATTGGGAGGTATTATGATCAGGTTTTGTGTGATGTAGTACCAATGCAGGCAGGACACATACTGTTGGGGAGGCCATGGCAATATGATAGGCGTGTGATCCATGATGGCTACAAGAATAGTTACTCATTCAAGATGGGAGATCAAACCTTCGTTTTGGTACTTCTAAAACCAAAGGAGGTTAATGAGGATCAAATGAGGCTTGAAAAAGCCATGGAATAACAAAAACAAAGGGAGGCTGAGAGTTTGAAAAAGAGAAAAGGAAAAGAAGCCATTCAAATAAAGGCCCAATTGAGAGAGATTGCACTAGTGAGAAAAAAATAGAGGGAAGTGCAATAAAAAAGGAGAGTTGAGTGAAAAGAAGAGTGAAACAAAAAAAGAGTACCTGCTTTGCAAAATCAATAGATTTGAGACAAGTGTTATACACACCTAAGCCTTTAATTTTGCTTAACTACAGAGAAATTCTTCATAATGAGGCTGACCTTGACTCTTCTGTACCTAGTGTTATTAGATCTGTTTTGCAGGAATACGTAGATGTCTTTTCAGATGAGATGCCCAAGGGACTTCCACCTTTGAGAGGTATTGGACACCATATAAATTTGGTGCCAAGAGCTCAAATTCCAAACCACCCAGCTTATAGGTGTAATCCTAAGGAGACAAAGGAGCTTCAAAAGCAAGTGGAAGAAATTTTAGAGAGGGGGCACGTGAGAGAAAGCTTAAACCCATTCGCAGTTCCAATATTATTAGCGCCAAAGAAAGATGGAACTTGGCATATGTGTGTAGA
>JANITX010000004.1:9884010-9894958 GCA_027564395.1 Erythroxylum ulei | reverse complement strand
ATATGACTCAAACTCTTCTTTATCAACATTAAATGGTTGTTGAGTATATAACTCAAAAAAATAAATGTTGACTTATTTGCTAAGGAATTTAAGGTCAAACTTCTTAAGTGAAATATTTAATGCTCCAATCAATGCAATGTTATTTTTGGTGGGCAACTCAACCATTTCTTTCCAACTTTGAAGACAAATTGGCCTATGGTGCAAAGCAAAGGTGGTGAGAGGTTGAGCATTATAAATACATCTTGAGCCCCTCCATTTTCGTGCTTGGAATATCGAGAAACTTGAAAAAATTTGAGAGGTATTCACATTTATTTTAGGAGAGAGTTTTATTTTGTGAGATTATACACAAAAATTTATATCTCATTGTGCTTAGAGGATTTAATTTGTACTCTTCTCCGTTATAGTGAATTGTTTGCTCATCGTCATCTGTAAAAGTAGCCTAACTTGGGTGAAACACATAAATCCTTATGTCTCATATTTACTATTATTCATGCCCAAATTTATTTTACTTCTCGCTCATCTCGATCTCGATCCTGCTTCTGCTATTGTCTTATATAATAACAAGTGGTATTAGAGCTATGGTTCAAAATGTCTACCATAACAAAATTTGATATCGAGAAGTTTGATGACAAGATTAGTTTTTCCATTTGGAGAGTTCAGATGAAGGTTGTTCTCACCCATAATAGATTGAAGAAAGGTCTAGATGGGAAATCAAAGAAACTCGATTTGATGATTGATGAGTAATGGGAGGAGTTAGATGAAAAGGTACTTTCGGTGATCCAACTCTATCTCTCCTAAAAGGTGCTTTGCAAGGTGGTCCATGAAACCACTATTGCCGAACTTTCGTTGAAGCTCAACTTCCTGCACCTGAACAAGAGTTTAGTGAACAAACTCCATCTTAAATAGCGTTTGTACATGTTCCATATAGTCCAAGGTACTCCCATTTAATCTCACATTGATGAGTTCAATTCAATTATTGTTGACCTAGAAAATTTACATGTTATAGTTGATGATGAAGACAAGATTGTTTTATTGATTGTCTCTTTACCATCTACCTATAAACACTTTATGTTATATGGAAATAATGATACGTTGTCTTTTGAGGATGTTGAGACCAACTTGTTATTTAAGGAAAAATTTGACCTTGAGGTTCATTTAGATGATAAAGCTGAGGGCTTGCCTATTAGGTGTAGAATGATTGAAAAAGGGAGTACAAGTAAAAAAAAAAAGTTAAAAATCTAGGGGACGTAACTCTAAAACTTGTCGATATTGCAAGAAAATTGGGCAGGATATTTCTGAGTATTATAAATTGAAAAATAAAAAGGAGAGAGATGAAAAAGGAAGCAACCTAAAAAACCCATTGCTAAGGCTGGTGTTGCTAACACTGAGTCTAATGGTTATCTGTTGTCCATTACCTCTTCTGAAAAAAGGAGTACGTTTGAGTGGATTTTAGATTCTAGTTGTACCTACCACATGTCTTCTCACAGAGACTAGTTCTCCACCAATGAACCTATTGACCGTGGAGTTGTTTTGATGGGCAATGACACTCAGAGCAAGGTTGTTGGCATAGGTAGTGTACAAATCAAGACCCATGATGGTTATATCAAGACATTATCCAATGTGTGACATATTCCTGATTTGAAACGTAACTTGATTTCCTTAGGCACCCTTGACTCACTTGGATGTAAGTATTCAATTGAAGGTGGATAAGTATTCAACTGAAGGTGGAGTTTTGAAGGTATTTAAAGGTGCCTAGGTCATTATGAAAGGTAATAGGCTTGGTAGTCTTTATGTTTTGCAAGGTTTGATCATCACAGGTTTAGCCACTATGTCTACATCTTCATTGTCTAATAGTGATCTCACTCGTCTATGGCATATATGCCTAGGCCATATGAGTGAGAAAGGTATTAATTTGCCGAGGAAAAGGTATTTTTGGTGCTAGTATGGGTAAATTGGAATTTTGTGAGCATTATGTCTTTATTAAGCAAAAAAAAGTTAGCTTCTCCACTGCTACACATTGTACCAAAGGTGTCATTGATTACATTTATTCAGATCTTTGGGGACCTTCTAAAGTTTCCTCTATTGGACGAAAACGTTATATGATGACCTTGATTGATGACTTCTCTAGCAAGGTTTGGGTTTATTTCTTGAGGCATAAAAATGAAGCTTTTCCTTCTTTTAAGAAGTGGAAAGCGCTTATTAAGAACCAAACTTGGAAGTACGTGAAGAAGCTTAGAACAAACAATGGATTAGAGTTATGTGAAACATATTTTAATGAATTTTGCGCTCAAGTTGGAATTGCTAGACATAAGACACTAGTTGGTAAGCCTTAGTAGAATGGTGTTATAGAACAAATGAACAGGACTCTTCTTGAGAGATCTCGTTGTATGCTCTTTAATGTTGGATTATAGCATCGCCGTGATCTTTGGAGTGAAGCAATTTCTATAGCATGTTATTTAGCCAATCTCTCCTTACATTCATCTATTGATTTCAGAATTCTAGAGAAAGTTTGGTCTGGTAATCTTGTTGACTACTATAATTGAAGAGTTTTTAAATGTCCTGCTTATGCACATGTTAATGATGGCAAATTAGCACTTAGAGCTAAAAAGTGAATATTTATTGGTTATGCTTCTGAATCAAAAGGATATTGTTTATGGTGTATTGACCCTCAGTCACGTGAAGTCATTTTTAGCAGAGATGTGACATTTAATGAAAATGCATTACTTTCTTATGGAAAAGATGCTGGTTCTTCTACTGGTATAAGTGGTTAGTAGGATACCAGTAAGAAGGTGAAGTTAGAGGTGGTATCATCACCTCCTCCCAATGTCGATGCTCCTAGTTCTCAGTCTAGCGATGTTGATGACATTCATAATGTCTCTAGTACGATTACTCCTATTCTGCCTCAATAGGAGCATTCTATCGCTCGAGATCATCTAAGGAGAATTATTCGAAAGCCTGTTAGATATACTAACAGTGATGACCACTTGGTTGCTTATGCACTCTCAGTTGCACAAGAAATTTTGAAGGTGTTGAACCTTCCTCTTATTCTGAAGCTATTTCTTGTGTTGATTCATCTAAGTGGCTAGTGGCAATGAATGAAGAAATTAAAAGTCTCCTTAAAAATGATACTAAGGATTTATGTGAGCTTCCTTAAGGCAAGCGACCTTTGAGATGCCAATCAATTTACAAGAAGAAAGATGGCATCCCTGGGGTTGAAGAAGCAAGATGGAAAACATGTTTGGTTGTTCATGGTTTTGAACAAAAGGAAGGCATTGATTTTAATGAAAAATTCTCTCTTATTGTTCGTCATACCTCCATTCATATGCTTCTTACTCTTGTTGTTTTGCTTAATTTGGAGTTGGAGCAACTTGATATGAAAACTGCTTTTCTATATGGAGAACTCGAGGAAGAGATCTACATGAAGCACCCTGAGGGTTTTGTTATTCCTAGTAAGGAGCATTGTGTTTTTCGTTTGAAGAAATCTCTATATAGGCTTAAGCAACCCCTAAGACAGTGGTACAAAAGGTTTGATACCTTTATGATTGGGAAAGCCTTTACTAGATGCCAATATGACAATTGTGTCTATTTTTGACAATATGTAGATGGGTCTTTCGTGTACTTATTGCTATATGTCGATGATTTGCTCATAGCTTCTTGTGATAAGTCTTTGATCAACAATTTAAAATCTCAACTCAGTAAGGAGTTTGAAATAAAAGACCTTGATGTGGCAAAAAAGATTATCAACATGGAGATACAAAAGGATCGACATATTGGGAAGTTGTTTCTGTCTCAAAAGAACTATATACAGAAAATTCTTGACAAATTTAACATGGGCACTTATAAACCCATCTTAATGCCTCTCATCTTATTTCATGTTGTCATATGATCTTTGTCTAAAGATGGAGAAAGAAATAAAATGTATGTTGAATGTTCCATATTTTAGTGTTGTTGGTAGTCTTATATATACCATGGTTTACACTAAACCTGATCTAGCATATGCGGTTAGCATGGTGAGTCGTTTTATGCACAAACCTGACAAAGTTCATTGGGATGTTGTCAAATGGATCCTTCGATATTTGAATGGTTCTTCTAATCTTGGCATATTGTTTAATAGTAGCAAGGCAACATTTGATAATATTATCGATTTTGTAGACTCTGATCGATGATGATCTCAATAGATGGAGGCCTCTCTTTGGTTTCATCTTCATTTTGTGTTCCAGTGCTATCAGTTGGAAAGCATCAATGCAATATGTAACGACTTTATTTACTACAGAGGCAAAGTACATTGTAGCTACAAAAGGCATGAATGAGGTTACTTGGTTGCGTGGTCTTATTATCGAGCTTGGTGTCATACATGATACTACTATTGTTTTTTTAGATAGCCAAAATGTTATTCATCATACCAAGAACAATGCCTATCACTCCAAAACTAAGCATATTGGTATAATGTACCACTACATTAGCGACATTGTTGCCGCTAGAGAAGTTGTTGTGAAGAAAGTTCACATGTCTGACTATCTTGAGGATACGTTGACCAAGCCACTACCCATCATTAAGTTCTAGAATTGCTTGGACTTAGTCGATGTTTGCAGCATTTGATTACCCTTCAGGGTTTTATATGGATCGAATTTGAGTCAAGGTGGAGATTGTTAAGTATATGACTCAAACTTTTCTTCATCAACATTAAATGATTGTTGAGTATACGACTCTCACTCTTCTTCATCAATAATAAATGCTGACTTATTTGTTAAGAAATCTAAGGTCAAACTTCTCAAGCCAAACATTTAATGCTCCAATTAATGCAGTGTTTTTTTGGGTGGACAATACAACAAATATTTGTTCCTCTCAGGGTAGTCGTGTGGAATTCCCACTTTTCTATAAGTAGGACTTACCTGCTATATAATATATAAATATAAATAATGATTAGCTTTAATTATAATAAAAAGTAATTGCCTAACAAGCTGGCTTGGGATTAAGCAGCAACTAAAGCAAGCACGAAGTGCGTAAAAACATGATGGGAGTTGGAGGTCAAGGGAGGACTAGATGTAGACTTGCCAGCAGGCCCCGACAAGTCGGTGTCAGTAGGTAGTTTAAAGCAAGCCAGGTAGGTCCATTAACCAACTAACACAACTGGGGAAGAACTCGAGAGTTGAGAGGAGGGTAATGTCACTGACCGATCTTCTGCGCTTAACCATTTCTTGCCGACTTTGAAGACAATCTGGCTTATGGTGCAAGGCAAAGGTGGTAAGAGGTTGAGTATTATAAATAAATCTTGAGCCCCTCCATTTTTCATGCATGCAACAGCGAGAAACTTGCAAAAATTTGAGAGTTTATCTTCACCATATTAGTTCAAATTTGTATTCACTTTTATTTTAGGAAAGAGTTTTATTTTGCGAGATTATACACAAAAATTTATATCCTCATTGTGCTTAGAAGATTTAATTTGTACTCTTCTCTGTTATAGTGAATTTTTCGCTCATCATCATCAGTGGAAGTAGCCGAACTTGGGTGAACCACGTAAATCATTGTGTCTTATATTTACTACTATTCTTGCCCAAATTTATTTTACCTTTTTTTTTCATATTGATCTCGATCCTGCTTCCGCTATCTCCTTATATCATGATAATTTTTATAATTAACCCTTTATTAATTAATGTAATTCTTCACCCAACCAAATGATGGTCATTGTCTAGTTTAGTTGGCCAACATGATTGTTCCAAAATTGGATGAGATCCCCTGATTGTTTGTCTTTTTTGATAATACGTCCTCACGTAGTCACGTATGCAAATGTGTTTTCTAAATAAAATCTTGGATCTTTTTGTAAAACTTCTCCTCAAGCCTAATCAAATTCAGAATCCAATGCACCTAAAATATATGAACTTGAACTAACTATTGTTGAATATAATTAGATTACTCCTTCAATGGTTCCTTCATTTTTTTTTTTACAAAATTCAATGGTTCTTTTTGTAGTCTTACGATTAATTTTCTTTAAAATAGCAATAAATTCATTATAGTATGTTAACAATGATCTACCATCTTTACTTGTAGAAAAAGAGTTTTTACTCGACTTAAAGAGACGAGTTTTGTCCCTCCATCTTAGAAGAATTTTAGCAATGCCTCCCATATTTCTTTGTTAGTGGAAAGATGAATACATTGTTGCATCAATAATGGGCTCGTTGAATCAAGAAGCTAAATTTTTACTTGTTGTTTATGGTAATCCATGTGACAAAAATAGGGTCTTCAAGTGCAAATTTTTTTCTCCAATAAAATATCTAATTTTGCTACGAGCACCAATGAACATTTCCAAGAGTTGTTATCATAATATAGGCAACTTAAATATCATACTAGTAGAGAAAACATAACTGTTTTGATGAATAATAATCAACAGTGTTGAGTTGCTTGGTATAACCTGGACAATAGAGTTCAAATTGATCATCTAGTTTTTGAATATGAGTTTTGAAAGAAAAATAACAAATCTGTGTTTGAGCAATTCTATTAAAATTGAACATGCTCTAGCACTATGTTGAACAATAATTTTTTAGTATATTCTTCTTTTCCAATTAAGCAAAATTGTAATTACAAATACATCTCAAGATTAAGCAATGTATTCATCTATTAATATATAATTGGACAATTAATAACTAAAATTTTCTAATTACGAACAATCATAATATCGATAACTCATGTCAACACACCTCAAAAGTGTGAAACGTAGTTGGCATGTTCAGTGCCTAATATGCCTATTAAAACAAATAATGGTTGGCCAATATGGCCAACCATATCTTCAACCTCCTGCCTATAAATAAGCAGGAGATAAACAAAGAGAATGCATCCCATACGGCCAGAACAAAAAAAAAAAGAGCGAGAAGTCGGGTGAGAGAAAAAGAAGAGAGAGACAAAAACTATTATGTATTTTTTTGGGTCTAGTTTTTCTCTTTGTAATTCTTCAATTTTTCATTAGTAAAATCTGTGTCTCTATTTTATCTTCAATATTTTTAATTTCGTTTTAGTTGCGACCCTACTCTGTCTAAGTCCTAATTGCTCCTAACAAGTGGTATCAGAGCCAGCCTTGGGTGTGTATATCTTCTTATTGTATGCTTTGTGGTTACTACCAAGAGTGGATCCTCTTTATCAAAAGATAAGTTAGAATATTATTCACCCTGTCAAAGACGCTATTCATAAAGCGGTTGTGATAGAAGTAATGGCGGCAAAGTACAACGCTGAAAGATTCAACGGGAGTAATTTCTCACTGTAGAAGCTGAAGATAAAGGCAATTTTGAGGAAAGATAATTATTTGGCAGCCATTAGTGAATGGCCAGCTGGAGTCATAGATGAAAAGTGGAACAAGATGAATGAGAATGTTGTAACTAATCTTCACCTAGCTTTAGTTAATGGAGTATTATCCAGCATAGAGAAAAAGAAGATTACAAAGGAAATATGAGATCACCTCACAAAATTATATGTGCCAAATCACTCCATAACAAAATTTTTCTGAAGAGGAAACTATACACTTTACGTATGGCGGAATCCACTTCGGTGACAGAGCACTTAAATACTTTGAATACTCTATTTTCGCAGCTCACATCATTAGGGCACACAATAATAATAAGTGAACGTGCAGAATGTCTACTTCAAAGTCTACCAGATTCATATGATCAACTTATCATAAATTTAATAACCAATACAGACACTTTAGTCGTCAATGATATTGCTGCTGCTATTCTAGAAGAAGAGAGCCGACGTAAGAGCAAGGAAGACAGGTTGGCAAGTTTGCAACAAGCAGAGGTCTTGGCAGTGATGAGAGGTAGATCAATTGAACGTAGTCCAAGTGGGAGCCACAATCATGGTAGATCAAAATCCAGGCTAAGAAGAACTATAAATGCTACAATTGTGGCAAGAAAGGTCACCTGAAAAAGGATTGTTGGAATCTAAACAAGAAAGATTATGTTCCTCAAGAAAACATTTCAAGCACTTCAGATGATGGAAGCGCAATGGTTTATGAAGCAGCAACGACTATTGGAGGAAAGAGAAGATTTGCTGATGTTTGCTGTTTGATTCAGCAACAACTTTTCATATGACCTATCGAAGAGAATGTTTCCATCAGTATGAATCTGTCTCTGGAGGATCTTTATATAGTTCTAATGATCAAGCTCTTAAGATCGTTGATATTGGCACCATCAAGTTAAATTTGTATGACGGTATAATTCAGCCTATCGAAAAAGTGTGACATGTGGAAGGCATGAAGAAGAGTTTGTTATCTGTCGGACAATTGAATGATCTCAGTTTCATATTTGAGATTCAAAGTAAGATCATGAAAGTGATTAAAGGAGCATTGGTATTTGTGAAAGTATGAAAGATTGTTGCAAATCTGTACATGTTGAAGGGAGTAACTTTGCAAGAAGGAGAGGCATTTGTTGCGGTGACTAGTCGAGATGACAAATCTGCAATAACGTGGCATAAAAAGTTTAGACATATGTCAAAACAAGGAATGAAGATACTTGCAGAGAAGAATCTACTTCCAAGTCTTACAAAGGTTTCACTACCCTTCTGTGAGCATTGTATTGTAAGTAAGCAACATCGATTGAAGTTCAACACATCAAAGTTTAGAAGCAAAGAAATTCTAAAATTGATTCACTCTGATGTATGGCAAACACTAGTTAGGTCCATAGGAGGAGTAAATTTCTTTGCATCATTAATAGATGATTATTCAAGGAAATGTTGGGTGTTTCCTATCAAGAGGAAACCAGATGTGTTTCCAATCTTCAAATTTCACAAAGCGTGGTTGAAACTCGAATATGGTAAGAAGATCAAGTGTTTGTGGTCAGATAATGGAGGAGAATATATTGGTAAAGAATTTGATGAATTTTGCAAGCAAGAAGACATCAAAAGGCAGTTCATGACGGCATATACTCCTCAACAAAATGAAGTAGTAGAGCAGATAAATATAACTCTGTTGGAAAGAACAAGAGCGATGATGAGAACTGCAAGCTTAGATAAGAAATTCTGGGCAGAAGCAGTTAATACTGCCTGTTATGTGGTGAATTGAGCTTCATCAACTGCAATTGAGTTGAAGATGCTGACAGAGATGTGGACTGGTAAACAAGTGGATTATTGTAACCTCTATATATTTGGAAGTCGTGCCTATGTGATGTTCAATGCCCAAAAAACTACAAAATTGGATCCAAAATCTAGAAGATGCATGTTTTAAGGGTATGCTGAAGGTGTGAAGGGGTATTGTTTGTGGGATCTCACTGCCCACATGATTGTTATCAGCAGGGATGTTATCTTCAAGAGAGACAAGGATCAAAGGCAAGCAATGAATAGTTCATACGCATCTTAGTGGATGATAGCCATGAATAGTTCAGATGCATCTTAGTAGATGATAGCAGTGTAAGAAGAAATTGAAGCACTTCATAAGAATAAGGCATGGGAGTTGGTGACATTACCGCAAGGAAGAAAGCCCATTGGCAATAAATGGGTTTACAAGATTAAGCAAAGTGGTGATGATCAAGTGGAGCGATATCATGCTAGATTGGTGGTAAAAGGATATGCTCAAAAAGAAGGTATTGATTTTAATGAAATATTTTCTCCTGTGGTTTAACTCACTACAGTTCGAGTAGTTCTAGCAATGTGTGCTGTATTTGACTTCATCTTGAGTAGTTAGATGTGAAAATTGCATTTCTTTATGGAGATCTTGAAGAAGAAATTTATATGTTCCAACCAGAAGGTTTTGAAGAAAAAGGGAAAGAGAACTTAGTTTGTAGGTTGAACAAATCTTTGTATGGTTTAAAGCAGGCGCTGAGGTGTTGGTATAAGAGATTTGATTCCTTCATCATGAGCCTTAGATACAGCAGGCTGAATGCATACTCTTGTGTATATTTCAAGATGTTTGAGAAAGATGATTTTATAATCTTTCTGTTGTATGTAGATAACATGTTGGTAGCAGGCCCCAATAATGATTGTATCAAAGAATTGAAGGCACAGTTAGCTAGGGAATTTGAAATGAAGGACTTGGGACCAATAAACAAGATTCTAGGGATGCAAATTCACCGAGATAGAAATAATAGGAAGATTTGACTTTCTTAGAAGAATTATTTGAAGAAGATCTTGTAGCGATTTAACAAGCAAGATTGTAAGTCAATTTATACCCATCTTCTTGTTAATTTCAAGTTATCCTTAAGTATGAGTCTTAGCACTGAAGAAGAGAGGATGGAGATGTCACGAGTATTATATGCATCAGCAGTAGGGAGCCTGATGTTTGCTATGATTTGTACAAGATCAGATATTACACATGCAGTAGGAGTGGTTAGTCGATACATGGCGAATCTTGGTCGAGAGCATTGGAATACAGTTAAGTGGATTCTCATATATATCAAGGGAACCTCAGATGTTGCATTGTGTTATGGAGGATCAGGTTTTACTGTCAAAGGATATGTTAATGCTGATTATGCAGGTGATCTTGACAAAAGTAAATCCACTACTGGATATATGTTCACATTAGCTGGAGGGGCTATGAGCTAGGTTTCAAAATTGTAGTCAATTGTGACTACGTCAACAATAGAAGCAGAACATGTAATAGCTACAAAAGCCAATAAAGAAGCAGTGTCGTTAAAGATGTTGTTAGAAGAACTTGGATATAAACAAAATAATATTACTCTGTATTGTGATAGTCAGAGTGCTTTGCATCTTACAAAGAATCTAACATTTCATTCAAAGATAAAGCACATTCGAGTTCAGTATTACTTCATTCGTGAGAAAGTGGAAGAAGGAACGATGGACATGCAAAAAATTCATACAATGGATAACCTAACAGATTTTATGACAAAAGAAATTAATGCTGACAAGTTTATGCGATGTCAATCCTCGTGTGGCCTGACAGAGACGTAAGCAACATGAAGCAAAAAGTAGAAAGAATTGTGTGAAGATATGATTGATTCTCAATCAAATC
>JANITX010000004.1:9813787-9824168 GCA_027564395.1 Erythroxylum ulei | reverse complement strand
CAATTAACCTATGTCATATAATCTTACTCACATTAACATGCTAATTAACTCCACAAAATAAAATAATTAATCTATCATGACCTCAAAATTTATTTAAATCATGTTTAACTTCAATGAACAAAATTCAGGGGCCAACAAACTCGGCTGAGCTCGACTTTTATAAACAAAATAAAATCATTTTGTTGAAAACGACGTCACTTTTGCATTTTTTTATAAAAGAAATCAGATTGAGCTTAATCAAACTCGGGTAAGGACCACATTACCTCAGGCCTGATTAGGCCAGGGATCTAGCTCACTGTCTCAAGCCCGATCGAGCCTCAAGTGTGACTCGGCCCGACCCATTTCCATCCCTAGTTGCCTCCTTTTTTCCTTGATTCATGTCAACAAGTAATTTTCTAAGTCATATTGCTTGACAAGCTAAAGAAGTGGCTGTAACATATTTTGTATCTGAAAAAGGAAGTGTTATAATTTCTTACTTCTTTGACCTCTATATGATGGCTCTTGAACTAGTACTAGAAACATATCCTGAGATGCTTCTTTTATCTTCCAAACCACCTACTTAATATTTATCAGTTATGCTAATTAATTTAAAATTAGAAATAATAGAGCACCGACTTTCATAATATATTGGTCCATATATGTCATACAAAATTTTCTTAGTAGTTGTAAAATGTTATTTAGATTATGTATAAACCTAAAAACCATTCCAACAAAAAATGTAATATTGGTTTGAGTATGACTTAGATAAATCAAACAACTAATTGAATTTCTAAAATTCTTTACATCTGCTTTCTTTGTACCATCATTTAGATGCAACTTTTCATTAACGTGCATCAATGTCATTGTTATTTTGCAATTAAACATGCTAAATTGTTTGAGAAGGTCTTCTACATATTTTCTTTAGGAGATAAGCATACCATCTTCTCCCTTTTTAATTTTTAACCTAAGAAAATAATGCAACAAGATTAAATATGTTAATTTTTTTATCATACTCATTTTGAATTTAGTAATAAGAGAATGAAATAAGCTTATATAAATTATATCATCAACATAAAAGCTAACAAGTAGTAAATCATAGTTACCTTCCTTTTTCAAATGTAGGATAAACTCATCATTACTTCTTTTAAACTTATTTTGCCTAAAAAATGAGTCAACTTTATTGTACCATGATCATGATTATAGAACCTGCTTCAATATTTACAATGCCTTTCTCATTTTATATATATTATCTTTCTTTTCTTTAATAATAATTATTCTAATTGCACAATGTAAATTTCCTCCCTTAATTCATCGTTTATAAATATTGACTTAACGTCAAATTGATAAACATGCCAATGAATTATGTAGCTAATTAAAAAAATTTATTATTTAAAAACAAGCAATGATAGAGAAATGTACCCCCAAAGCCAATAATTTATTACTGTGAATATCCTTAACCACCAATTGAGCCTTGCACTTTTATACACTACCATTTGCATTCTAGTTTATCTTGAACCCATTTTAATCCAATGACATTTTTATCTTTAAAGAAGTCTACAAGCACCTAAGTTTTTTTTAATTACCATGATTTCTTCCTCCAATGAGTAGCAACATTCCTCCTTTTTTGCTACTTCTTTAAAATTGATTGGATTTCAAACTAATAAGGAAAAAGTACAAGTATCGTAAATTTCTTTAGGAGATCTATATTTTTGTAAAGGTGTTTCAATGGATGAAAGACTATTTTGTGGTTGATAAGTTAGGTTTCAGTGAATTTGTAACGTTGGTGTTTGATGAATTTATAAAGATGGGGTTTGGTAAATTTATAGTACTAGGGTATGTTATACTAAGAGCTGCTAAAATTTGAATGTTTGGATTTTCACAATTGCCTTGTCAATTCTAGCTTGCATTTTTATAGAAATCATATTCCTACTAATGATCACTTTACCACTAAAAGGATTATATAACCCATATTCTTTGGATTGAGAACAATACAAAATAAAACTACATTTTAAAGATTGTTTATCAAGTTTATGATGATTTTGAGAATTTACCAAAATATAGGTCATATAACTAAAATCTTTTAAGTGGATCCTAAATGAATCTGTATCTCTCTAAGCTTCATATGGAGTGCAATTAGGAATAACTTTCACTCGTGTTATATTTAATAAGTACATAGCATTTGTACTAGCTTCTACATTATAACTATTCAATAACTCTTTAATCTTTGCAAAGCTTCTCATCATTTAAACAATAGTGCAAATTTCCCATTTCACAATAGGATTTTGCTCAAGAGTATAGATGTCATCAAGTCCCTGCGTATTCAACTTGCTTCATAAAAATCATTAGAACAAACCTCACTACCTCTGTCTGTTAGATAATTTTCTTCTTGGCATCAATTTGCTTCTCAATAAACGCCTGGATTTTTTTTGAAATTATAAAAAAAATATTTATTTTTGAAATATACCCAATGGTAAACAATAGAAAGTATTGGCTTCCACTAAATGATTTTGTTTTCATAAGGCTACATAAATTAATATCTATTAACTAAAGAAAATTTTAAGACCTTTGTTTGTTTACCAATGATACTACCCTTACAAAAATAAACGAATTAATTTTAGACAATCCAAGAACCATAGCCTTTTGATTTTGCACCTTTAAGCCCTTAACATTGAGATGCCTATACCATAAATGCAATAATTTTGACTTATCTCTTGCACCAGTAACAAAAGTGTTGTTCTTCATATTTGAAACTTCAAATGCAAACATTTTTCTGTCATTTAAACATTTGTAATAGTTTTTTTGGATTTCTTATCTTTAATAAATCATGATTCATCATCATATATTATTAAATATACACTAGCCATTAGTTTCCCATCACCTAATAAATTATAAGACAAATTAGGAACAAAATAAACATCATAAATATGTTTCATTTTATCATAATTAGTTTTTACTGCTATAATGTCTTTCACTTCAACTTGAATTGCCTTAGTGTCACCTAACCAAACATTAATCTTATGGGACTCATTAAGCTCTTTAAATTTTTCCTTCATGCCATTCTTATGATTGAATTATCATTATTTATAAATGAAGCATAAGAAATATCAATAGTATCTCTATAGGCTATTAATGACTTACTTCCCTTCTCATCTTAATTTTTTGTATAATTTTTTGTTTCTCCTTAAACTAGCAATCTACTTTTACATGCACGTACTTTTTATAATGATGGTATTGAATACTACTCTTATTTCATTGTTGCTAACTGGAGGGTTACCTTTGTTTAGCTTGTTCATCATATCATCCTTGACCTCAACCTCTACCAAATCCTCGACCTAAAAATCCACATCTTTAGTAGAAAATCTTTCTGATTGATGATTCTCCTTTCATTTTGAAAAGTTTTTCCTTTATGTTTTTCAAGTGATATGTTAGTATTGCCTTCATGAGCTTTTAAGGAGCATTTTAGTTTGCAAAATGAAAAAAATGGACAAGTCTTTATACTCTTCAATTGTTGTCATCACATGATCAAATTTAAAATCAAATTTGTTAACACCTTAGAAAAAATAGTTCGATTAGATGGATTTTCACCATATAAATTCATTTTACTATCAATTCCAAACACTTTAGTAACATAAATTTCTATTGATTCATTTCTTTTCATTAATTGTGTTTCAAAACCTTATTGTAAATTTTGAAGTTTCATGGATTTTACTTTAATGAGCATTGAAATTTTATTTGTAATTTTTATAGGCCTTATGTGAAGTAGTTAATGTTGTTATTCTTGAGAAAACACTCTTATGGACAACTTAGTGGATAAAGAATAATGCCGTAAGTCCTTTATTATATTCTCCTCCAACTGGATCTCCTCATTACTAACATTATACACATTCTCCACCATATCCTACAAGTATTAAGAATTAAATAGAGTCTTCATTTTAATTCTCTAGAATTCATAATTTTCACTATTGAAAATCAAAATAAAATGTTGTGATATGGTTTATGCATTTTCATTTCTAACTATAATAATTTCTCATTCTAAGGGTGTCTCACTTAAGGTATTTTTCTCTCAATTAGTGTTTCTCTCAAGAACACTTTTATTTTAAGTACAAATGGCTCAAATACTACAAATGATATGAACAGAGTAGAGGATAAAAAAAGATAACAAAGTGTTTAATAGATTTTCATAAGCGTCTATTTCAGTGGCCTTAAGATTCTGATGAAAATATGTTTTGGTGACTTTAGGGTTATGATGAAATAGAGTTTCAATGATTTAAAGTTTGAAATAAAATACTAGTGAACTTAAGATTCTATGCTAATAAAATTTTACCTTAATTAGACTTCTTAAGTGTAACTATATAAATAAATTGTTAAGAGTTGTATAAGGAAGTAGTTTTGGTATACTGTCCTTGTATAGTTTCACAGTAACAAAAGAATATATTTCTTTATCTATAAATTCTTTATTCTTTATTTCCTTATTTTTCATAAATATTGCTTTTGTTTGTAAACAATTGGTATTAGAGCTAAGGTTTATAGTTAAGATACCTCTATAAAAATTTGATATTGAAAAATTTAATAGATCGAATAACGTCAGAAGGGATGCCCAACATCATTAAAAGGAGAAGAAAATTTGTTGTAGAATCTGGGGGCATCAGAGAAGGAAAATAATTTTTTCAAGGTCATATAGCATAATACTATTGAGTCCAGGAAACGAGGTCTTGAGAGAAGTAATTGATGAAAATAATGTTGCTTCGTTATGGAAACAACTTAAAAGTAAGTATCAAAAGAGATCACTTATGAATTGTTTATATCAAAAGTAGTATTTTCGTACATTAAAGATGTTAGAAAGTACACATGAAAAAATTTCATTGATAATTTTAATCGGATCATCTTGGATTTTAAGGTTTTAGGGTTAAAATTAAGGATAAAGATCAAGCTAAAATCCTTTTATATTCTTTGTCCAATTTATATGAGAATTCTGTTGATACCATCTTATATGGCAAAGAGAATATTTCTATCAATGATGTGAAGGATGCTCTGCGATACAAAGAATTGAAGAAAAAAATTTATAGCACATATGAATATGTATCATATATAAGATTGGTTGTCAACAAAGGAGAATAAGGAAAGGGATTCTGAAATCATGAGTAAGTCATGATAGGAAAGGGATTCTGAAAACATAAGTAAGTCACAATCCAAATCAAAGGCTAAAGTTGTTTGATATTTTCACTATAAAGTTAAAGGACACTTTAAGAGGGATTGTCCATTGTGAATGAATGGAAAGAGAAATTGATGGAAAAGCAAGTATTTTTTTAGTCTAGAAGAGTTCAGATAAATAGGATGGAAGAGGTAATATGGTTTTAAAAGTGAGTAATTTTAATTATGAAAATCGATAGGTGATAGACACTAGTGTCTTTTATCATATAACTTTTAATAGGGACTGGTTCTATTGTTCTAAAGAATGGAATTATATTGTCATATTAGGTGATGATGGGGAGCATGCTATTAAAGGTAACGGTTCAATGCATATTCAAATGTATGATGAATTGTTGGCACATTAGGTGTTTGATATGTTTTTAAGCTTCGAAAAAATCTCATTTCTATGGATGCTCTTGATAGACAAGGGCATGAATTTTCTGGTGATAATAGACAACGTTGATTGTGACGAGAGGAAAATTATAGTATAACATCTATATCTTAATATAAAAGACAATAATTGGATCGATAGTTGTATCTTAATCTTCAAGGAAGAAAGAAAGAACTATGCTATGACACATGCAGGTAAGCCATCTTAGTGAGCGAGAGATGATGGAACTTTATAGGGAGAGTTTATTGAAGGATGACAAACACTAGAAGGTAGACTTTTGTAAGTTTTGTGTGTTTGGCAAAAATGTTTAGGTAACCTTCAAGGGTATAGTGTTTGAGGAGTGGCATATGTTTGGATATATGAAAAATTCATGCTAAGTTCAATAATGAGCAGTACTAGCTCAAATATGGTACTAGAACAGCTTAAAACATATGTTAAGGGGGCTGAAAATTATAGTTCAAAAGATATAACAATGTTAAAAAGAAAGCATCAACACGGTATAGCCAAGGATAAAGCGATAAAGACCGTCAAGCGTCCAAGGAGATATGGTTGGTCAGTATGCTCTGATCATTGGAGATAGAGATGAAAATATCTTTCAAGGGACTATGGAAAGTTAGGTGAAAGATAGATGAATGGGGGCTATGATAAATGATGTAAGATTTCACAAGATTGAAAAATTGACTGCATCTAGTCAGTCTTGTTAGAGAAGGTTCACACTTTGGAGGATGCAACTGACATGATAAAGTCACCATCCGTAGAGAAGTTCAAGTGAAGATTGAACTTGATTAATGCTCACATAGCTTGAAGCCCTTGGGGGCTTGAGTGAGAGGGAATAATTCTTGATTAGACATTAGAGAATTCAGGTCAAAGTGAGAAATTGTGAGATATACCTTAAATTCTAGCAAAATAGAATTTTAGTGATCTTAGTATTATGATGAAATAGAGTTTAATAACTTTAAGATTATAATGAAATAGAGTTTTGGTGATCTTAGGTTTATGAAAATAGAATATCAATGATTTTAGGATTCTGTGTTAATAAAGTTTCAATTTAATTAGACTTCTTACTTGTAACTTTATATAAGAATTGTACACGAATACGATAGTAATTTTGGGCATATTTCTTCTTGTATGGTCTTCCTCGTAGTAACCAAAAAATCAATTTCCTAGCTCATAAATTCTTATATTCTTTGCTTCCTTTTTTTCATATATGTTATATTTTATCTAACTAACAAAATAATAAAAAAAAGGAAGAAAAATTAGGCTTGCCAAACCCAATTATAAAAATAGAATGAAATGTCAATTACGAATCAGCTTCTTTTAGCAATGACTTTTATGATGTCCATGGATATGTTAATCTATCATGATTCTGAATTTCTGATAGATCACTTCATCTTTTTTTTTTCTTTATAAAGAATGTGAACCTTAAACAGGATTTCTGTGTGCAATATGAGACATCAGTTCCTTGTTGATTCTTCATCTTCCTCTCTGAAAACCTAGCCCGGAAAGGGTAATGAAAAGCAAGTAATTATTTCTCAATTCACAACATTGCATTGCCTCCTGATTTCACCTTGAGTTCCAGTAAGAACATCAATGGAACCCATGTGCACCATCGCACGGGCATACTTCGCAGCCCAAGTTGCAGCATTGCTGGCATCGTTGATCACCATCTGTTGTGTAGAGGCGCTGTCAAACAATGTCTGGTCAGAAGATAGCAGTCCCCGCTTCTTAGTCAGCTCCACGTAGTATCTGTTATCTAAACGAGTTGGGGTCGAGTCAAGTTGAATGAGTGTACCGCTATTGCTGTTTGGTGATGGGCATAGAGTTTTAAGAAAAGCTGCGTAGCTAGAGTCCAAAGACGGGTCCTGTGCATGAGTGCTGTTGAAGGAATAGAGACGGTTGGAAAATGAAAGGCAGCGAGAGACGCCAATGGAGTGTGCTCCCGATAGTGTCACCATTTCATCTGCAGACAATCCCTTTCGGGCGAAGTTTTGAATGAGTTGCTGTGCATTGAAGGAGGGAGGTGGCAGATTTTGTGGGACTTCGTCGCTAATGGAGACACGACCGTCTCGGCGTCCCGCGGGCACAGCGTAATCTATTCGTCCAAGTTGACAGGAACTGTCACGGGCTGCGAAAGCAATAATGTCGGCGCATGAAACTGTACGGGGGCATGTAACTTCAAGTCTTGCCTTGGCTTCATTAATGACCTCGAAACCTCGCAAGCTCGGATCGTTTGCTGGATGGGTTCTCTCTGATGGATTGCCTGGTGTGGAGTCTAGTAGCACAGAAGCATCACAACCCTGTAAAACAAGCAACACAATAAGTCAATTTAGATACCGAAAAACAGTGCTGATTACTAGAGTGTTACAGTACTAGCTAGTTAGCATCGTGAGATATATACCCTGACAAAGCAATCATGAAAATGCATCCTGATGATGCCAGCTCCTATGCCAGGATTGCTAGAGATATGTTTGTTCACTGTTTGTCTCACAATTGCTTCTGCTGATGGACAAGAAGACTTGTAGAAACCTACTGTCAGCTTGGATGCAGACGACATAGTAGTCACTGAACAAAATACAAGGAAAATAACAAATAGAGTCGACATTGCAGCAAAGTTGGATTAGCAGTAGTGGGAACTTAAAACTATTAAGAGACTAGCACAAAAGTGACTGGTGATTGAGCTGCGTATATCGATGTGTGTCAGCTAAGGAAATGGAGGATGAGAGGTGAAGAGGACGCTGAATTTGAGGTGGTACTTATAGGTGGAGAAACATATTCATATGTTTCGTAAAAGAAAGTGGAGTTGGTATTACATGGAGCAGAAACGCGTGTAAGTAGCTGTACACCCAGGTTGAAGTGTTCTTCCTCTGACTTAGGCATACCATTTAGGAAATTCAATGATTAGCAAATCATTATCTGGCTTTCGGATCATCAACTTTCTTTAATCCCAATTGGGCAGTTCCCCAACGTCAATTTAAAATTAGGTAATTAAAACTTTATGGTATATCCGTTTAAATTATAGTGATGCTGATCTCCAATTAAATCTTTCTAAACACTAAAAGAAGCCTCTATTATGCGTGAAGGAATTGCTCACTATTGTCAACTCATTCCAATGTACCATTAAACTTAACATTTGTCCTTCAATTCAGTTTAATTTTTAATTAAATTTCTTATAAGGTTCGTTTTTCTTCAAACCTTGACGGAGATTAGAAATTGGCGTTACTTCCAAATGTTAGTAATATAGATGGAACTCTGGTTGTCTTTATTTGACTTTGTTACAAGCTGACAGCTTCCAATGGAGAAACGGACAGAGGGATGAGACAACTATAAATCTTCACAACTGACGCTGCAATTTAATATCAGAAGGAAAAGATACGCCAAACACAGTGATTTCTTAATTTTCTGGTACGTCAAAGGTTTTTGGTGGTCGGCCATGTACGGTTATATGAAGAAGTTTGATGAAGTTGCGGTCTTGCCAATACGTCAACTTCATGTCTGAAAATTGACTGGCACGGTTTCGTCGCGTGTAATGGCGGATGATATTCCTTCGAAAATGCGTGGAATATCGAAACAAAGGAAAACCGTAACTCAGACTAGTATAGGCCTTGGTTGATTGTGTTTAAGGCTAGGCACTTCTCGTATCACCAGGAGTTGAGTTGCCGGCTTCAATTCGCAATTATAGTGTATGACAATTTAGATATTTAACCGTACATATCCATTTCAAAAAATAATTTTATTGTTTAAAACTATTGAAAATATATTGTAGTATTAAAAATCTTGTTAAACATTGCTATATGATTGATTAATGCATATGTGACAAAACTTGTATGATTATTCAAAACGAATTTGTTTTGAGTAAAGATTTTGTTAATATAACTTGAATAAAAATTGATAAAGAATCATTTTTAGAGTTTTTAATTTTACAAAATGCTTTTAGATAATTTGTTTAACATAAGAAAATTATTTAAAAAATAGTGTATTTTACCTTTCACATAAAAATAAATTTTTGTTATAGACTACTTTTGAAATCTTAGGCTTTGATGATAATTATGTCATATATAGGGAGGGACGTGCAACATTAGCATAGTTAGTTTTGGAAAACTAGGTGATATCTGTTCTCTCTCGCCTAGCGGAATGAAGATAACTTTTTCATTTAATTTTTTAAAAGTTAAGTAGACCACTTAAATTTTATAGTATTATTAATACATAAAATACACTAAAGTATGAATCATAATCCATACTGTGAAACTTAATTCTTTTTTATTTCGTTTCCTTTCACTCGATTCTAAAATTGGTATATTGCAACCACTATATGTTTGACCTTTAAGTGTTACGGTACTAGCTAGTTAAGCAATAGTTGACCACGTAGTTGGGGTCCATATGTATAAAGGTAAAGATATATAACCTGACGAAGCAGCGTTGAAAATGCATCCTGATGATGCCAGCTTCTATGCCCAGGATTGCGAGAGATATATTTGTTCACTATTTGCCTCACAACTGCTTCTGCTGACGGACAAGAAGACTTGTAGAAACCTACTGTCAGCTTGGACGCAGATGACATAGTACTCACTGAACAAAATACAAGAAGAATAACCAATAGAGTAGACATTGTTGCAAAGTCGTGTTAATTTATGCCCTTCCAGTCAATTAATTGGATGCATATTAATGTATGACATTATTTTAAATTAATGAAAAGACTTTATTTATCTTTATGTATTAATTTAATTAATATTTTATGTTTTAATATTAAAGATAAAATCTTTGGAATAATTACTGTGTAATTGAAATTATGATGAGATCATAATTATGAGATTCAATTTACAC
>JANITX010000004.1:9614300-9625564 GCA_027564395.1 Erythroxylum ulei | reverse complement strand
GATCCCTCCACATGTCAAACTTGACTGGCGGTGATTAGTTGCCTACATTCCTCAAATGTCAAAGAAAGAAGGCTCTGATTGGTTGCATGCATTCAAATATGGCTGGCGATTTCTTCATGCATTCAACAATTTGTGGCTACAGGTTAGAAGAATTTGGACGCAAGCTTGGGTTTCATCAGCTATAAATAGAAGGGATGTTTGCAAACTTAGGAACGCACAATTTCCTTACTACAAAACTTCCTATCCTCTCATCCTCTCTTTTGTATACTTGTGAGTGTTGAGAGTATAATTCCAGCCTTTGTACTTGTACACATTCTCCACATATTAGTAAAATTGCTCACCCTCCGGCCGTAAACGTAGGTTACATTAACCGAACCACGTAAATCTTTGTATTTTGTCCCATTTATTTTGTCTATCTTTATTTTCGTTACTATTTTTCGGGCTATTAAATTCAACTAGTATCCGATCCGAGAGCATTTTATCTTAACACCACTCAAATCATTGTTTGCAAACTCATCCAAATTACCACCTTTCTAGTTGGACATCTTGTACCTTATGAACTCAGACACGTACATCAGTATATGTGCTCAAGATTTGGGTCTCACATACAGAGCGAACAGTAGCCCCATGTTTTGGCAATCACTTTCTAATATTTAATTCTGCTTCTGACAAGTTCAATTAGTAGCATATATTCTCAACATAAGGAATGTGATGACTTTTTCTAAGACACCTCCTTTCCTGTTACATTCTTATAACGTAATGATGTCTGGATTTCAAATGATTTCAAGAAGACATTCCAATCTCGATTTCTTTAAAGGTGGTTCACCAACATAAACACTACTACCAGGAGGTTTGCCCTTGTATTTGTGATATTTTTATCTCAAATTTTATTCTCAATCATATGCAAATCCTTACTTTCACTTGCAGCAACCCAACCTCCTGCCATTCTCTTCCTCCTCATTATATAAGAGCATGTAGAAAAGAGATACCACTTTGAGATCAGGCTTGCAATTCATCGATCTGTTTGCTGCCACTTTACATTCTCCTTGATTTTAAGATATACTCCCTCAGGAGCCTTATCACACTAAGCAACTTCTGCAGGGATCCTCGCTTAGATGTTGTTTAAACCTGGTTTATATACCCAGTAATTGACTTCTGCAGTAACTTACCCAAAAATACAATACAAATTACATCTTTTTTTGTTTACATCTTGAGCAATATAAACCAGGCTCCACAATTCCTAATGATTGAGGAGCAATTCTTGTAACCAGAATTTTCTCAGTAATCACTTCCCTGCTCTTCTGTTAATAAAACAGCCAGGAGTATGACCCTGTCATCATAACTGTTTGAGTGATAAGCTAAAGAAGCTTCTTCATATTCAGTTTGCCTTCATTTTCGACGAATGACATCCTTTCAGGTTCTTTCTCATATTGAAACATACCTCCTGGGGAAACTTATCAAAATGAGTAACTTCACCAAACTCTCTAGCTTCCTTAACTGTCCCACAACTGCCAATTTTCGCAAAACAATTTCATTTGGCCTTCTTTCCCTTTCATCTTGATCAATTCCATGCTCCCATCCATGAACGACGTAACTTTATAATAAAAAAGGAGACATCTTTTCAATTATTTGGCAGTAAACACAACTGCAGCAACTTTATAGGCTATGGCTGTCATTTTGCCAGATATGTTAACATCAATAAAGATTTATATGTAGTGGATACATCTAAAAGCAGCCTGACACTATATTATGGAGCAAGATAATAACGCCAATAATGTGCTCCAGACACGAGGAGGACAAAACCCTAATTATGTCGTTTACCAGACACAAGGATGAAACTAATTACATAATTTACCAAACAACCCAAATTACAGTATATTATAGAGCAATATATTGAGGCCAATATTGTGCACCGGAAAAGAGGAGGAAACAACCCTAATACATAGTTTACCTTTTTAACACAACAAAACCTCTCCCCAAGTCATATCAATATTGCAATATTGAACTATGGGGCATTAAAAAGTCCAAAAGTCAAAAGCATTCAGGTTTTAGTCCAAAACTCCAAGTTCATCTAATAGGCTAAGGTAGACCATTTGAGAGTTTGCAAACCATGATTGTTTAAGGCATACCCTTCATCTAATGTAGAAAGGAGAATCACCTGGAAGCAGGAAACTGTAGGCTTCTGAAACCTGTAGATGAGTGCGTCATTAGATTAGATGAATTGGGCATCAAGAAAACATAAACTTTATCGTGTACAATCCAGAACCAAATTAAAATGCCCAGAGGCAGCTGTCGTTAGTTGGGGAATAGGCAACGTATTGCTCCAATGAGACAACTATAGCTACATTTATCCTGATGTGATGACTGGATTCTTTGAAGCCAGTGTCACAAAGGAGTGCTTGTAGAATCAAATTTATCAAACTCGTAATCGAGTTCTTACATGATATAAAGAATAAAAAAGGAAATTGATGAAGCTTACCAGCTTGAAGTGTGACTCGGCACGAGCCTTTTCATGGGTAGGAAAGAGATCAGGATGACATTCCCATACCTTCTTTTTATAAGCAGCTTTAACCTGCAACACCCATTTCAATTTAGTGTCAGAACAGGAAAACGAGAGAAAGAGAGTCTACATTTTATACAAACAACATCTATGGCGAGTTGTTGAAACACCGGATTGACTAGCAACAGTTAACGAAAGCTGTAATTGAATAAAAAGGTGAGCAAAGCTTTAATGAACTGAATAAACCAGATGATCTAGAAAGACAGCCAATTCAACCAATGAACTTGAGTACCAATAAAGATGAGCTCGTGAATAAAAATACTTGATCATTGACATAAGGCATTACCCTGGAGCTAGCAGCTGTTACACTAGAGAGGAAAATAGTGGATAGGATAAAACAGCATATCATGGGTAAGAAAAGATGAAACTTGAGAAAGAAAAGAAAGAGAGACGAAAAGTTCGATGGGTTTTGGAAGAAATTAAGGGAAAGGGTGATTACATACATACCTGAGAAGTGCTAGGGTGGGAGTCGGGAGGCAAGCCTAGTAACACCCTCGCCTCATCGCCCTGCATCTCCTTTCAAATATCTCCTTACTTGTGCCTTACACTTTCGCCCTCTTCTTATATTCTAATAATATAAATGTTAAAATGAGGAAAAAAGAAAAAGAAAAAGAAGAACACAAATTTGTTTACCGAATGTTGTACTATCCTTGACACACAGACAACAATCCAGTTCAATCCCTATACCAGAAAATTTACTGTAACTCAGTTCCCGTTGTTGCTTTTCTTTCCTTACCTGAACTCAAGTACTTCTTAATGTTAATTACAATGTTGTACTGGTCATTTTTGTATGGACGGGTGCCATTAATATAGCGTTGAACTCATGCCACGTTCGTTACTCTTTAACCGTTGATCTTCTCTCACATGCGAGTGCTCCCACACTGAATAATAGTGATTCTCACCGTTATTTTTCTGAAAAATAATTTTACGCTGTTATTGGTCAGTAGTATTTCAGTGTGAGATAATGAAACGACGTTGCTTTACCATCAGGTAAGAGAAATTGTGAAACCAGTGCAAATCGGAAGCTAAAAGCAAGAATATAGGCGCCGCTGCCTCCTGTCTCCGTTACCAGATTCTGTGAACTGAGCACTATGAGTAGACATGGAGGAGTTTTCAAATTGGGTCTCAGTGTTATGTTGCGTTCTTTAAACAACCAACTTCAATCTGCCTCTGCAGTTTCGCATCCAACTCCTATTAAAGCAACCACCTTTCTCCAATCCCACATCGCGGATTATGCTTCTATGTCCGTTTTCCGCTCCTATTCTACTGGTACCATGCTTGTGTTTATGTAACTGTTCCAAATTTTTGATAAAATTTAGTCACTTCTTAATATGTTTGTTCTGGTACTGTTTTCTGTGTTAATACCAGAGTTGCATTCAGAGTTATCACATGATCTCATCAGGATCATGGAGGGAAGGTTATCGGCTATTGAGCACAGAGGCGCTTGCCTTGAGAATTTCTTAAACAAGGTCATTTGGGTTATTCTGATTGATCCATATTTTTTTTTCTTTGCTTCTTGCGTATTCTATTTTTAAAGTCGTTTCTTCAACTTCTTTTCATATAAGAGTATTAAGTAATGTCGCATAGTCTGTTGTTGCTTAAAGCCAGAAGCCTCGCCAGCTGAGTATTCAAAGGCTAATAAAGAGCTCAGCAAACTACGCGACTCAATGGAACTTATAAGTGAGCTGAGGACGACGCAGAAGGTACTTTGTTGATTGCATCTCCTTTTCAATGGAAATGTAGTTGACAACTTATTTGATTCATAAGGGTTTGTCATCCTTTAAATGCTCGTTAGAGTTTTTCTCATCTCACTATGTAGGAGATTGATGGTTTGAAGTCACTAATGGTTGAATGTACCGAAGACAAAGACATGTTTGAAATGGCAAATGAGGAACTGAGTCAGGCTATTGAAGAAGAGAAAAGAATTCAGCATTTGCTTGTCAAGTCTTTACTTCCAAAAGATGATGCTGATGAGAGGGACTGCATTCTGGAAGTGAGAGCAGGTAAATACCCTTGGAGATTAGCAACAAAAGTAGAGTTCTATTTTCTATTTATCCTCTTGTTTTTATTATCAGAATTCCTTTTCTTGTTCCTTTTTAATTTGATTTTTACAGTTCTGAATTTGACAAAGTTTTGGATCAGGAACCGGAGGGGAAGAAGCTTCTCTGTTTGCAATAGACGTATTCAAAATGTAAGACTCTGAACACTTCTAGCTGCATCGCCATACACGGATTATATTATGAGAGTCTTATTTTGAAAACGGTGAACTTGTATAAACTATAACAGGTATGAGCGATATTCACAGAAGAAAGGTTGGAAATTTGAAGTGGTTGAAATTACGGAGTCTGATATGAGGGGATACAAGGTTTACTTTCATTGCTTGTTAAATACTATTTTGCTAGTTTCTGATTTGCCATCTCTTAAACTGTTGTTCCTGATTGTTCATCACTGACAATAGATTATATTTCAAGCCCTAGAATTTGATGCGGAGCTAATTTTTTTGATTGTTTTCTTGTTCGTAAACTTTTTGATCTCCCGTTCAGGAAGCTAGTGCAGCAATTTCAGGCGTTGGTGTTTTTGGGAAACTTAAATTTGAGAGTGGAATTCACAGAGTGCAGGTTTTTTTCTGCTCATTATCTCAAGCATGCGTCACTTGTGGAAGATATAGCTGTTTAAAATCATATATTATTCTTGTGGCAGCGAATTCCTGCCACTGAGAAGTGTGGCCGTATCCATACTAGTGCAGTCTCTGTTGCTATTCTTCCCCAAGCTGATGAGGTGTTAGTCATTACATTCTAAAGTCATTAGATACATCATTTGGAATGTTTGAATTAATATTTTGGGGCATTTTGTTTATCTTCAAGAGTTATCTTTGGGAGAGGTGCTAAATTTAATCATGAGAGTTTATTTTCTGCTATGAAATTGTGGCATTCTAAGATTCACAAAAAGGTCCAATTAGGACAACAAATAAAGGGCATGAAGAGCCATTTCCCTTGCAGTGACACAGTTTATTTGGAGCTTCTGCAGGTAGATGTTCAATTGAGGAATGAAGATTTGAGAATTGACACATATAGATCTGGTGGTTCAGGTGGTCAGCATGCAAATACTACTAATAGTGCTGTTCGAATAACTCATCTCCCAACTGGGATAACGGTATCCATACAAGATGAACGATCACAGCATATGGTAAATTTACAATAGTTTGTCTTTTTGCTTTCCAAGTGATTTGTACCTTTAGATTGGAATTGTCCTCTGAATTTCAAATATCTCACTTGCTATACACAAGGATTGCGAAGTGGTAGTATTAGTGTTACCTGATTTTAACATTACTTTTTGTTGTAACTAGCTGTAATCCCAGATTATAACGGGGTGTTGTTGAAGCACTGTGATGTACCAAAGCTGGATAACGTTGGCCACATAAATCATGTATTGTTGGATATTGCAGCTGACTTGCATGCAGGGTTGCATTTCTTTTGTTAAACTGATGTACGACAGGATGTCAATCGAAAACTATAAGATATAAAAATATTTGACGAGTCAGCTTGTTAAAAGATAAGAATCTATTAGAAAATTATTTTTTCTTTTTTCTGGTTGTAGCGATGTGGTTTACATACCACGGTGACTTGATTGTTCATTATCACTTTGCATGATGTTATGGCAAACTTAGCAATATGACAGTCACATGACGGTTGATTCACTTGTGCTAGTTTTTCTTCTGATTGTTTTAGAACAAGGCAAAAGCCCTGAAAGTGCTATGTGCAAGGCTATACGAAATTGAAAGGTCAAGACTGCAAATGAGTCGATCAAAACTTCGGTCAGAGCAGGTAAAACAATGTTTAAGATAACTTCTGTCAAGTCAAGAGCTACCATGCTGTCTTTATTCTCAGAATGACTCAAGTAACTTGTCATTTTAATAGATTGGTAGTGGAGACAGATCTGAACGCATCAGAACATACAATTTTCCTCAAGGTCGTGTAACCGATCATCGCATCGGTGTAACTCATCATGCAATAGATGACATGATGCAAGGAGAGAGCCTGGACGTATTCATTGATGCTCTTCTTCTGCAGCAGGAAATGGATGCAATTGCATCATTCAGTACCCTTGACTGAACTTTTTCATTCTACTCCTGGCCTGTTTTGAGTGCCTAGCAGTGGTAGATGTTTTACTTATTACTGCCTTTCTTTGAATAAAAACCTGATATAAGCTGTTATGTTTTTCTTGCCGTACACCTTGTAGGCATCCGAAATCAATTCCAGATTGGAATGTAAAACCCAATACACAGCTGGTTGACAGAAATGTTGTTGTTTTTCTTGCCGTACACCTTGTAGGCTTCTAAAATGTGTTCCAGATTGCAATGTTACACCCAATAAACAGCTGTTTGACAGAAATGTTATTGTACCTTGACCTTGAGGTCTTGGTAATAGGAGAAGTTTTTGTAACATTGATATGCAGCAGAATTTGAGATGTACAGGCAATAATTTTGAGTTTGACCCCACACCGTCACCTAATCAAAAGGTATGTGGATGACCCCCCGCACTTAATTGGATAGCGAAAGTCATGAATTTACTCCGACCCCAACCAGTACGAAGAAAGCTAAATGTCTAATCATGAAAGAAAATAACCCAGACGACCAGATGTGATCATTGTACAAGTTACATTTTTAAAACAAAACATCTCCTCTTATCTTTCTTTTACCAAGCAAGAATAGAATACCATATTTTGCTTGTGCGAAATGAATAATTTATATATATATATATATATAGATTCTAAATAAACATTTTCAAATATTTATAGCTTCCTAATATGGTTTCTCGTCCATACAAAGACGATGAAAATCTTGTAAGGCGATGGGCAATGCCTGAAGATGCAGAGCAAATCCTGGGGGGTCCAGTATTGTCCGGACTGAAGGAGACAGGTGAACCAATCTAACTCGAGCAACGCCTACCTTCGCCACAAGATGGATGAAAAAGCGGGTTTCGCTTAGTTTCTGTCAACATAAGATAATACAAATAGAGAAAAAAGATGAAAGCTTTTTCCGGTTTCCTTTATTTGAGCATTTTGGTTCAACAAAAATTGCACCCAAGTCCTCTTCAAATATAAAAGGTCTACGAAAATGACCAGTTGCGAAATGGGATTGCTTGGAAATCGCAAAAAATCATGTATTGGGTAATCCTACCCGCAAAAGTCTCTTTCTTTACTTGCAAGGTAGAAGTTTGGAAAATGTGAAAGAAATAGAACTTTGGTGATTGGGTTGGGGATGAAATCTGTTGGTTCTTTTCCACTATTGGTTAAAAGAATTAAAAGATGTATTAAACAAAAGTTTACATGTGACGCCAGTAGTTCCGGATCTAACAACAATTGGAATCCAATGCAAGACTTTGGAAACAATGAGCTTCTGGGTCCTTTAAGAGTTGCAACGTATGGTTAATGAAGTGTTAATAAAGTTTTGTCTCCATCTGATTATTGGTTTCCGTATTTGGAATTGGACCTCAAGGTAAAGAGGTTATGTTGTTAGTTTCTATGTTCGGTTTATCAGTTGCTTACGCCTATAGATCTAAACTAAGCAACGCCAATTGTCTCTGACACAGCCGCAGGCCGTCTCTCAGTAAGCAAACAAAAAGAGAAGATTTTTGCAGTTCATTAACACACAATCTGACACAGTCCCCAAAACTCAGGGGTGTTAGAATCTAGTCAAGGGAATCAAACAAACCGGAGGACGAGATTCGCACACTTCTTCGATGAATATTATAATCTAAATGACCAACCGGGTCACCCTTATTTCCTCCAAAAACAGTCGTAAGAAAAGTGTTCAAGACTAAAGAAAAGGATTGTTTCCCAGTTTGGTCATTGTTCTTGTTGACATGGGCGATTTTGGTGAAGGGTCTTATGGGTGGAGCTGGGAAGAGAACAAGCGGTTTGAGATGGCTCTTGCTGTGGTTGATGAAGACGACCCGGATCGATGGGGGGTCGTTGCAAGCATGGTTGGAGGCAGCAAGAGTGCAGAGGATGTTAGAAAACATTATGTAATTCTTTTGGAGGATTTGCAACGTATTGAATCTGGCAAATTGGACCATGCACTTGTTGGAGAAGAATCTGAGAGTCTTCTGCAATTGGACTGTGCACAACCCTGTTCTTGGACCGAAGAAGATCACAAGTATGTGCTAATTTCTCTGGATATGAATTGGAAAGCTTATCATACCTGCTCATTAGTTTGATTTGATTTCTCTTGTCGTTTGTCTCGCCTGTCCTATCATGTTTCCATGAACGTTTTTGGTTAGTATTGGATCATTCCTGCCTAAAGAATGTCACAAAATTTTAGTTCTCTTTGTCCGAAGATATCTTTGTCTTCCACGGCCAATAGCAGGCCCGAGGAAGAAGCGGTAACAATTCTTCTGTGTCGTGCAGTGACCTAATTTTATCTTACAACATTCAACTGTTTGGTAGTTTCTATGAACTATCTAGGATCATTCCTCGAATCCATTGTTAATTTATGTAATTGACTGATAATAACCAAAAGAAAATTTTCCATTTCAAAGCTTTCATCCTGGCAGCATTGTCCTCTGTCTGGTTCTTAGGAGATTTGGGTCTAAAGCTCTACAGCTTTCAGTTTAGTCTATTTTGGCGTTAGTCAAGAAACTTGCATGCTCTTTATCTAACCCTGTGGATGCTAATTCAACTTCATAGTCAGTTTCTGGTTTTCTACCGTAATTAATAGGGGTGTTTAGTTTCATAGTTTTGGTTGAGCTATCAACAGAGACCAAGTGCCCATATTCATGGATTGTTGCTCCTGTTCTTATCGTTTAATTTCAGAAGTCGCATATCCTCTAGTCTCTTGGATAAAAGAGTGTACATTACCAGCTATTAGGGATTAGTCTAAGTGATAACATGGTAATAACGTTTTCTCATCAACTAGAGTTCAAATTAGGAAGGAAAATCCTTGGCCTAAATGGACTCTGTTATACCGAAAAAGTAAAAGAGTAAGACATGCTTTTGCATTACACGGTGGCCTGAAGGTTAAGTCTGAGGATGTTGTAGGACATTAGCATTTCATTTTGATGTCTTTTGATGGATATTTCATGTCAATGGCGTCTTGCTTTGTTCATACTCTTGTGTGGCAATCATATTTAAATTCTGGATTGATCGTTGATCCTGTGGAAACAGAAATGCTATCAGTTCATTGATACGAACTTCAACTGTAATAACAGGATGCTGTTACAAATGAACATAAGCTGATTGGTGGAGCCAAGGGCAACTTTGATTGTTCCCTGTTAAAGGTCCTACCAGGGAAAATGCCGATGATAGGGCCATAAATCCAAGCTTTATCAGTAGCTCATGAAGGTAACTTTTTCCTTTGTAAAGTCGAAGTTTTCAAGTGAAATTCAGATAATTGTAACTTGTAAAGCACAAGTTTCCTCCTGCATCTGTTTCAGAATAAGGACTTTGAATTTAAGATTGCCATTGTCTCCTCTTTACTAATTCTGTATTTTGCCAATCTCAGATGTTGCTTGTTTGCTCCACAAATATAGGGTCTAGGAACATGACGCAATTTAGGATCACATCTGTAGTTCTTTAAAGGAAACTTATTCCCTTCTGACAAGTCGTGATGCTTTTCCATGGTGATGGGGGTGGTGGGATCTTAAAAAAGCGACAAAACATTAACATTGGCTACGTTATTTAGTAAGGAGACAGTTGCGTCTAAATTGGGATAACACTACAGTAGACACGCCTGTCCTTCCAGGGCCTTGATTACCACTAGCTATGGGAATCCCCTGTTCTATACCTTGACGCCACTGGAGTCACTTCCACACAGAGTTTCAGATTACTAAATATTAGTTGATGGTCTTGTGTTAGAGACTCAAAAGATGAAGCTTGTTTTTTCCTTTTTGGAAACTTGAATCTGATATAAAAGAAATGAGGACCCAGACAAATGCCCTTTCCGTTTGAGTAGCAGAAGATCAACATAATGGGTAAATAGCATTTTTGTGTCAGCCCAGAACTACAGACCTTGGGCCTTCCCCATTACTATATCGAACGGGGACAGAAATTAACACCTTAGCCTCGATGATTTTTCTGGATGCCATTTAACTTGATCGTGCTTTTCCAAATGCGTTTACATTTCAGTTCAGGGCTGAGCTGCATAATTATCTGCTTCGTATAAGGAAATAGAATAGACCAAAAAAAGAAAACAACACCAAATAATAGAATCTGTTTATCCATATTTGTATTGCACTTTGATATCACTTGTTGGGCTTTGATACTATTTGTTAGGGCTTTAGATAAATAATACTCACTAGACATCAACTAGTAACAAATTATTCAAACAATAAAAATGACTAAAAAATTACAAACATAAAATTTCAACGTGGAAAACTTTTCATTTTATCATGGAAAACTCTTTAGTGTAGAATTAAAATTATGGGACAAATTGACAATACAATTTATTAAATCAAATAACATGATATAAACAATAAAGTTTTCGAACTCTCTCATTTAAGAACATCTCATAAAGATAACTACAATCAGGGTCGTTCCTATCGTTTTATAGGTCCTGGACGAAATTAAAAAAAGGGCCCCAATAAATCGACAATATACTTAAGTTTACACGTTTGTATTAAACATAAATGACTCAATTTATAAGTTTACATAATCAACTAAATATTAAATGATCATAACACTAACAAATATACAGAGGATCATAATT
>JANITX010000004.1:9582778-9593477 GCA_027564395.1 Erythroxylum ulei | reverse complement strand
CACAACCAAACATCTCACTGTCTTCAATTCTTGTTCTGTTCTGTCCTGTTCTGTTCCGTCTCGTCCCGTCCCTATCTATTGAAGACGCTAACCAAACACAGCCTTAAGCTCAGAGATAAAGATGAGTCGATGAACGCATCTTGCCAACTTGTGGTCAACACCCCACAAATTAGGTAGCTATGGGGTTTTGATGAGGCCAGGCAGTCATGCAGAACTTTTAAATGAATTCAGTTGGAAAGCCAGAACGCATCAATGCGCTATCGACTACCGTTAGGTCCACACCCATCTTTTTTGCAAGCTGTGAAGAGCCAATTGGCGTGAGTTTGTTGTCAAAGGAACGAGAACAGATCTCTATTCCCACTGCTTTATTCCCCCTTATTCTCAAGCTCATCCATCCATTCATTGCAATAAATTAGATGAATGAAAATATTTGAGCATAGGGGAAATAGAGTTATGAGAGCAAAAGAGCTGCTCTCCAAAGGAACAGGTTCAGAAGCAATTGGGTGGAAAGTTCACTCTTCTGTTACCCGAGGTCCCGTGAAGCTCCCTCCTTTCATTGATCTTGAGAAGGTAAATTTGGTAAAGTAAGATGTGCTCATCCACATGATAGGACAGTTTCATGGAGGATATTTGCATTATATGACCAATCCATAAGCAGATGTTACTACCTTTTACTTTATTATAGTTTGCTCAAATCTCTGTACATCAGAGGAAACACCTGAGAATCCTTCAATAATATCATTGTTTATGTGGTATCATGTTATGGTAGAAAACTTACGATGTTATGCTTTCAGCTTTCAGCCTCAAAACTCATTAATCATTGATCTATGAGAAGAAAATTGGATTACACAATGCTGACTCTAGGACTAGAACGCCTGCCCTTGCGGGCTTCTTGGCAAGTTCCATCCTCTGTATTTCAGTCTCGCTGACTATTTTCTCAACTTTGAACATATCTGAGGAAGTAGAAGGCAGAAAAGTATTTAACTTTGAACTAAGTCAGGATAACGTCGAAATCACTAACTGTCCACTCTGCTTCTTCACTCTTGTTGCTAATGAAAATTTCGGTACCCGTATCAATGGATGTCCAAATTCTTGGAGCAGGAGCGGTACCTGGATCCTGTAAGAGAAGAAACAATTCAAGTATAGGTATCCATCTTAACCAGATTTACAAGTCCTTTTATAAGAGGCTTGTTAAATTAACTAACCTGATAGAAATATAGCCTACTAGATAGCTCCCCAACATCCAGCTCCCAGGTTCTGGCATCACCCACCCAACCATCGCCTTGTTTGGTCGGATATCCATATTCAGACCAGATAGGATGAGGCAGCAACTGAACTAACTCTTGTGCCTGAGGATTGCTGTAAGGATCGCAAGTACTAACAGGTTGCTCTAAAAACTGAGCATTCCCTGGAGCACAATAGTAGTGATACGCCCCATATGGGAAGTGGGCTGTATCATTTCTGTAAATTTTTTTATTGTTTGGAGTAATGTGGTATGGTGGGCAGTTCCCTAAACTTTTAGCACTGCACCAAGCTGGAGTTACAGGATTAATGATCATCTCGCTGTATCTGGTTACATCAGTAAGCACATCTCCATCACAAGAAGCACCATTGTTCTTCCAGCAGCTTCCAATATCTATCAAATAAAACTGGCTCTTGGGACCTCCCCCTTTTTTGATATCCAAAGTCAGTCTAACCTTGAAATTAGGTGATTCTGGAAGCTGAAAGACCATTAATGAGTGGCTGTTATTAAGCAGGAATAGTGCAATAAGGGGAAAGCACTCTAATCTAATGGCTCAAGATTTATCCAGTGCCATATGCAAATTGACGTCACATACATTGTGTAGTGAATATACATTAAATGATGATCAACACAAACATTTAAAATATATCCACGCGTAGACCAAGTACTTTTATACACATATTTTCCAAGAATTGGAATAAGAACAATAGCAGGTTCACTAGTCTTAATCTGATTAGGAACTGATCTGGCTTTCAGTTTTTGATTTATGGAAGAAAAGTACTTAATAGTGATAAAAAATCTGATATATCCTTCCAAGTTTCTCGCAGGATAGTTGAGCAAAGCCTAACTGGAGCTTCAATGTAAAATATAGCCATTGGTTTGTTTTCAAATGGAAAACAGCAAAGATGACTTATCAAATCAAAAACAATCAAGGCGGAGGGAGCAATGATGAACTATTTCTTTTTTCTTATTCAGAAGGGGGAGTTGTTCAAGGATAATGCAATAATCTCCTGGACGTAGTCCCTATCATGTCAATTAAGAAAAGTATGTGTTTGATAATGCTTTGCCTCAACTGATAAGTTACTCCAGAAAAAAGAATAATTATTAATTAGCTACCCAATAACTAACTTGCCTGGAGCTCTCAGAAATCATTGAGTCGTCATTAAGACAAAGAAAAGAAGGCCTGCATATTACTCTTTCTCAATTAGAAGATCTGTTGCATTTAAGGGTATAGAACAAAAAAAAGAGGCAGACAAATGCTGGCAGATTGACTAGAATAGGTAAAGAAATGAAATGGAATTGATTCGAAAAGCTAACATTAAAAATATTTTCTACATACGATTTTGAGCATTCCTCTTGTATCGTAGTGATACCCTCCAGAGAGACCTTCGGTTGCGTCAGCTCTGAGGTACAGCATTAACCATGGATACTTCTTCGAAGTCTTGAGCTTGTGGTTAAAGATCCAACTCCCCTTACCAACTCTTTTCACCCAAGCTACCTCATAGAAAGATATTCCACCCAAAACTCTTCCAATATCAGCTCCTAAATCATAAGTACCATTGAAACTTCCCATTAACGTGTCACCACCTAAAAGTTCTGTTGGATGATGATAGAGTAAAGGTTGATTCATACACCCATCACCAAAGCAGGGAAACCTATTTGGGCTAAATGGTGGAACTTTTTTCCCATTTTGAGGACACAAACCAGACATTGTATCATAGTTGCCATTTTTAAGCATAACCATCCAAAATTGCCATGGTTTTGGCTCATCAGCAACCTCACATAAAGAACCCAAATATTGCTCCTTTTGCACTGCATAAAGGTCTGGATTGTTTAAAGCATTTGGTTCCAAACCTGGGAATCGTTTGCCTACACCAAGCTTGTTATCAGCTTCTGTTACCTTGTGTTTCACCACAGGACCTATGCCACAATAAGAAACATTTTAAGAGCAAAGAACTATCTTTCAACAAAGATAAGCATACCAAATGAAAGAAAAGGGGCATACATTTAGACCATTGTACCAAACAAATCAAGTTCGTTGAAAAGTAATCAAGATTATGAGTCAGATGTAGGAGAAGAACTGAAAAGAGCGAAACTTGAAAAGGAAAGACCCACTCTTTAACAGTCTATCTTGCTTTCTTCTATGGTGGTTGTGCTTACTTGATAGATCAAAGCAATCTGCAGCTCTCGGGCTACCCATGCCAGGAGCTTCTTTACCAACTTCATTGCAGAAGTTCCAAGCTTCAAAGCCCACTCTCAAACCATCTCTTCTCATGCCAGGGTCTCCCACTGCTGAAGTATATTGCTTCCCGCGAGCTACAGAGGCACACAAAATGATCACATTTACAAATAGAAACACGGCATGCTTCAATTGGATATCCATTGTGACTCACAAAGGTAACTCTGTTTTTCGGTGCTCCGTAAACAAAACTGGGAAGCGGCTACTTATAACTTCATAAGCAGAGGCGAGATTCATGGGATAGGTTTTAACCTCAGCCGGTTGTTTTAACCTTTTTCTCAAGTTTATAATTATTAACAAAAAGGCCAAAGATTCATAAGAGCGTAAAGTGCCTTCCAACTCTCGTGTGAGAAAGAAACCAAAGTGATATACTTACTAATTGATATTTGAGTTAATCCAATGCTTTGTTGTTTTCTTCTTTTTTCTGGCTCTTGGGAAACTTCTGTTACAGTCCCGCCTATGGCTGTAAAGTGCCAAAGGGTAGCAAAGGAAATAGGCGTTCACCTGATTTTTCACAGCTGTAGTTGTTTGGCTGTGTGTTTGACTTCCACTTAAAGTTACAATCTATTTGGTGAGTTAAAGGGACCACACGGCAGTTGGTTACCAGTGCAATAATGGACACTTTGGTCAAAAAGAGAAACAAAAGAAACCGCCTGTTGTCTACTTTATCCCTTGTAGCTAATCTTGAGGTGAAGTAAGAATTCCTTGGATTAAGGGATTTAGCAAATTATGTTATCGGTGCATTATGAGTTGTAATGCGTAGTTCTCTATATTTCATATCAACCACTGAACCACATTTTGTTACGAGTCTGAAAAGATTATTCGTTTAAGATAAACTACTCCGACATTAAATCCAGAACAAAAAACGTGTAATGCAATTAGAAAAATATCAAGTGCCGAGTTTACATAAATTAAGAAGCAGAACAAATAAAGTAATTGGCAATAACGTCTACACAACGAAACCTCAACTACCTATTTTCGCTATCTTACATTACATGTAAAAACAAAAACGCTGTCTTTTCCCACCCATCACACACAACTGAACTGGCATCCACAAAATGCCCCAGGAGTGGCGGAGCAGAGAAGCGCCGACAATCTGCTGTTCCCTTGCCTCCACATCAGCTTGGTTCATACGTTTCTCTTTTTAGTTTCGTCGTTTATTTCGATTGATTGTGCTTGTGTTTGCCTTTGATGAAGATAGCTCCTAACGCAGTAGAAGCTGACTCATGGGCAATAACCATACTTTTTTTGTTTTCCGTAGCTCTAAAGAATCTACTCTACTTTTATAGTGTGGAACAAAAGTCAAATGAAAGGACTGACGAAAATGAAAATTGGTGGAATGTTCCCACTTCTACATAATGAGTTGGTTCTTGGAAACAATGGGCATTTGGCAAATTGAGTTATTTGATTCCAGGGACATAATAAAAGCGTTTAGGTTGCGGATATTATGACTATGTCCCAATGATTAGTGTTTGAATCAAATCAAAGAGAAGAGAAAACAATGAATGACGCGTCCCATCAGCCTAAGGTATTTTCTGGGTCATGCAAGAACCAAAAATGTTATGGAACTAGTGGTGCGGAGGTGTCTGATCCATTTTCAATGATTGTAGCTTTGGGTTAGTGCTTAAATATGGGTGTTAATGGTGCAGGTAGTGTCTTGGGTAGTTGCCAACACAAGCCAAGCTTCAAATTTCAACATAAAGCTCATTCTTTTCAGCAACTAGAGGGATACAGACAGTAAAGAATATCTATTTTCGGTACTAACTATTTTAGTTTTCTGTTATTAAATCTTAATTTATTAAAATAAATAAAAGATACCACTTGACGTCAACTGCTCAACCCCTCAATGGGTCCTCCAAGACATACAGTACAATTCCAGACCTCCATATGATGGTTACTTAAAAAGCTAAAGTTCCTATCAACGACTTATTGCGGATGCCAATCAGCATAAATTGATATAGCAAATTAAATAATTTATCGAAATTATTAAATTTTCTTAACATAATACTTCTTAATTTTTAGAAATAATGGCAGATTCAAACCTAAGAGTTCTTACTTTAGGAAATTCTGCAAACATTATTATATTGTTATCTAGTTACAACATGTTACATTGGTAGCACAGACTGGTCGAAAGTCCTTATTTGTGGCTGTGTTTGAGAGAGACACCCAACCAAACTGCTCAGGGTTGTTTTATCTTTTGTACTTTTGCCCTTTTGAGTTCCCACTTCCTAAATGACACCAGCCCAATCACGGACTACTTAACAGTGAGTAATTAAAATCTCGTTAATGTCGTGGCCCAATACTACACTACGATCCATTAATCCCAAGCATACAACTTGTGAGCTTCAGACGGCTGGACTTGCTTGCGTAACTCTAGGCCACCAAACAATTTCTCTTTGACAAAATTTGCGAAACTTAGTAACAGCTTGGCATTCTTACCACCTCTGAATTTATCTGACTTTTGACATTCTAGTCTAAGACTATCCCCTTCAAGACAGGACCTCAAACGAAAAACAACCTGTCTACGTGTTTTTCACTGCCCTGTCTGCCCTGGGGCTGCTTGTTCACTGGCAAAAACTAAAAGAATTATGATAACTGTAACTATCAATTGCTTTACAGTTCTTTACATAACGAGCCTTCCGTGACGAATCCCCAATCTTGTTTTGCCAGGGGTCGTCTTAATTTGTATACATAAAACGCAACATTTCGGGCTGAAGAAAAGCAGTTGCAGCCCCGTGGCCTCGGATTTTGGCTTTCTCCAACTATACAATAAATGATTGGATATGGGAGGGAGACGCGTGGGATGTCACAAGCGATTCTCCAAAAGATCAGGCAGTGTTATCTTTCCCAAGTTGTTAGGATCAAGCTTGCCGAATTGTGAGCAGATCTGCCTTATGTCTTTCTCCCCTATCTTCCCCATTTCTTTCAGCTTATAGATCACGTATTCTGATTTACTGCCAGACAAGAAAAGAAGATCAGATATTCAATGTTTGTAACAAAAACATTTGATAAAGCTTTTGCTGTGATACGACATTTTGACCAAGGTTGGCAAAGTGAAGGTTATAAACCATCAAACTTAAATGGAACTCGGAAGATGAATTTAGCTGTCGAAAAGATGCTACTACTTACCAAGGCAAACAAACTGTTGAAATATCAATTGAGAAAAAAGCTAAATATACCTTATGAAGCCATGGTTATTGACATCTGCAGCAAGTAAATCCTCAACAGTAATGTCCCTGTGTAGCACCCAGTTAGTAATCCTCCTGTGTCTCTTGTCAATCCTGGCCTCAGCCAAGTAGAGAAACGCTCTTGCAACTGCTAGTGTGGAAACCAATAACCAAACTGCCGCAAACAACCTCCCTTGCAACGTTTTAAACGCCCGATCTCCGTACCCAACTGTTGTAACCGACATAACCGCCAAATAAACGGCATCAATCCAATCCAGTTTCTCCACAAAGTAAAGCACCAAACTTCCCATTCCAATGCACAAGACCACCACCCCAAGAGCCAACCCAACCTTCAATCTTATCCTCATCCTCCCTTTCGTCACATCAACTATGTAATTCTTAGCTGAAAATCCATTTTGCTCTTTACCCATTTGAATCCCAGTTAGTATCATGCTTTCTTGCAAATCAAGTACGTAATTGACAACCCCACTAAGCAATATGTCTATGAACCCAAACCCCACCAACACAAAAAAGCAAGAAAAGATTTTGGTGCCCGGTGTTACAGGAGCTATGTCCCCGTATCCAATAGTACACATAGTCACTATACAAAAATAAAGCGCATCAACGACGGGATGAGTCTCTACACCAGAAAATTTCTCTCTGTTTAGCGAGTATATACCAACGCCAAAAGCCAGATATATCGACAGCATAATAAAGGACTGCCCAATGATGGAGTTGGACTCAGATTGCGGCTTGGGCGCTTGCGAAGTTTGTTGCTTCAAGTCTCGCATTACCACCATCGCCGGAGCGGTTCTGGACCGGTGAAGTGAACCGGGTTTTTTGTGCGGAGGGTCGTGCGGAGCAGGTGTAGAAGTCGTCTGAGGTTCTGGGTGTTCTTGGATCTCGGGAAAGATAAGTGGGGAAGATAGAGATTGTGGGAGAGTGGTGAAAGAGAGATCATGGTGTTCGAGGATTGGCCGGAGCTGTGATTGAGGCCTTGTTTGGGGGGCGAGAAAAGGATCGTTTTCCATCTCACTCTCTCCTCCTCGTGTTTTCTCAGGTAAGAGTTAAGAGTTTCAGTATCTAGTGGTTGGCGATGGTCGACGGAAAAGTCAAATCGGGAGCGGGACCCACTTATATTTGTGACAGCAATGTTTTACGTATAGGCAACAATTTGTTTGTACTGACGAGGTAAGACATAGTTGTAAAGATTTCTCGCAGTGTGAGCCGCCGGTGCGCGTGCGAATGGGTGACGGTTGCGGCGGTTAATCAGGCGGTACGGTTGTAGCAAGAATTAAACATTTGATTTGTCTGTTGAATGGCTTTAATCTGTAGTGTATCTTAAATTTCTTAAACTGGAAACATTGTTATATTCTATCGGTCTTTATGTTGTTTAAAGCCAACGGGAAAGTAACAATAGAAGAATTAGGACTTTTTGTCTTATATCAACCCGAATAGCCACATAGCACTTATGATGATGATGATAAGGTACGGATTAAAGGTTCCGTAATTGTCTGGAAAAAGGAGAGATTGAGATTGGTGAAATTTTAGTCCACAGAAGCAGCAGAGGGGCTTTCCAATTTTTAAACCGCAAGATTCAGGTTCCATAAAAGCTGTTAAATGATGGGTCGAGAACACCAAGTTGATAAGCATGTTGTGTTGCTTGTTAGCGTTTAGCATATTACCAGGCATATACTCTCTACCTTCAATTAATGTAAATCTCCATTCTCCTACACACACTTTATCCACTGTTCCCTGGTGTTCCTTGCTTCAATTCAAACGCGAAAATGGTGTGGTTCTAGGACTTTTTTAACTTTCTACATATTCATCATTATACCCATGATCATTAACTTTCTAATTGAGAGCTGATATACAAACAATGCTATAAAAACAGCAGAAGTGCCCACCTGACCTTCTCATTAGGGGAAAGCGTTCAGTCACTAACTCCAACTGGGTATCAAAAGATTTCAACTTTCCCAGTTGTCCTATCATTTTCAACAGTTTTATAATCCACCACTTGCTCTAAGAATCTACGTCAGGGTTACCTAAATCCAAGTAGATTTCTACACATTGCCGTCCCTTTCTGCCCCTAGAGACAACCATACTCGATTGGAGCATACACCATTAAGCGTTAACCCACAAGGTCTATTCAACATGGTAATTACAACGAAGAAACGACGTAACCTTTACCAACCAGTTCGAGCATGACGACTTGGAATTTTTCTTTGTATCGAACCAATAAGCTCAAAAAAGAATTTTATGCCTCACACTGGTCAAACTTGCTTTGCTTTTGAAGTCACAGCAGCCGCATCAAACGGTTGTGGTAATTGGGAACAATGTAAGTGTAATTATACTCCCTCTTATTCAAATTAAAAGTCGTGTTAGAGAGATTTTAATTATTTAAAATAAGTGTCGTTCGTGACTTTTCTTGCATAATTATAATTTTACTTCTAAAATTATCCTTTAATATCTCCCACATCCTAATTACACAGATTATATTTTCAAGACACTTCAACATGCAATTAATAAAGATATATCAAACATTTTATTGACTTTCTTAACAAGTGTGCATTCCTCTAAAACGACTTTTATTTTAAATAGGAGGAAGCATAAAATATGATTACAATTACAAAAGAATTACAATAACGATTTAAAACACAATAACAATATTACAGTCGTAATTACGATTGTGAACCTTAGTTTAGAACTACTCCAACAAAACTCGAAACTTAAGATCGTTTTCTTCACAAATGGCCCTCAGCTCTTAGACCTTCCATTGCTCGAAGAATTACAGGAAACTGCTTCTTCTATACGATGATAATAGCTATTGAGAAATCGAGCTGAGATATAATCTCGCGCATAGCGAAATAATTACAAAACTTTTTTATATTTAATTTTCTGAAAGCCAATATCACTAAAATTATATAAAATAATTAACAATTAAATCATAATAAAGCATGAATCTTAATTTATAACTTATTCCAAAACTTGATCATTTTTTTTGTATCCTTTAAATCATTTTCGAAACTAGCTCATTTCAACTACCGTAGCTACACAAGCATCCAGCCTCTAACGATATCTACATAATAAGTTAAAAGAATTCTGCAACTGCTGTAGAGAGGTTTAAACAAGAAGTGTTAGTTTCATTAGAGATTAAGCCTATTTATAATAAGTTTTGGACATTATAGTATTATATTTAAAATTAAATTCTAATTTCAATTAAACTTTAATTAGAATTACAAATAATTCTAATTAAAGTTTAATTGAAATTATAATTTAATTTTAAATCTAATTAAATACCAAATATGCTTAAATAAGATCTAATATTTTATATTGATTCTTATTTATTAAATATTTCATACTTAATTATAAAGTTTTTTAAACTTTACAATCAAGTATAACTTGATTAAGATATCTTTACTCTCTTCAACTTATTACTTATATGTGACTTATTAGGTTTCCAAATATTTTAGCAATGGATACAAATTGTTAACCCTGTATCATATTTATGATGAGATAAATTCAACTTCTTTAGTTTATCTTTAATTCTTTAGTTAAATACTTTATTTCCATATATCAAGACTGGCATCTAACAACACATCATGACTACTCACATATTTAGGAATGTCAAACTGGTTTTGACTAACCTCTTTGTGCATATTTTTTTTTGTATAATTCAATCATTTTATTATTCAATTCAATGTTTCGATTAGACATAAAACATGAAATTGATGTCTACTCTATTTTGAATCCGATCATATTAGTTCTCCACCATTAGTTATATATTCAATCAATGACATTTGTAAATTATTTACAAAACGTTATTTTACCTTAGTCAAGGTGTTGGACCCTGACCTTTTTCTTGAAAATTTAAATTTATTGAATGAAATTTAATGAGGAATTTAGGCATGGTTCCTTGTGATGAATGAAAAGTATGAATGAATCTATGAGCATTTGATGAAATGAAAGACATTTGAGTAGATTTGTATGTGTTATGAAATTTAGAGTGAATATTTCGAGTTAATGAAAGTTAAAGTGAATAAGAGGATT
>JANITX010000004.1:9389726-9400875 GCA_027564395.1 Erythroxylum ulei | reverse complement strand
TCCATTTAATTTCCATTAACCTAAGCATTAACTCCATTAACCTACAAAATAAAACCTCAAATTATTCTAACCAAAAGAAAATTAATCACTCTCTCAAATTCAAAAATAAACTGGACACATGCTTATATTGTAAGAAAAGAATCGGGACCCAACATACACCATCTACCACTCCAATACCGACAGAGATATTAGGGATAAACATTGCGGATAAAGGAGGTGATCTCTAACCTGGAGCTAAGGGAGTTGATGGAAGAACTTACATCACAATTGTCAACAATTTGTAAGTGAAATTTTAAAAATTTTGTAATACATGATTACACCATAGGTTTATACCAAAGTTATAGGTTTTAATTTAAAAATGATCTAAAATAGTTTATATGTTAGGTTGGTTCCGTTTGGACCGTGCTTCTGAAATATCTCATCGAAGTTCAAGGAGAAGATAGATATTAAGGGTTATATATGAAAGAATGTCTCTCAAGTGACAAAGGATTTTTATTATTAAGGTTTGAGGTACAAAAAATATATTCTTTAATTTTTTTTATTTTATCTAATTTTATACATTACTTAAATAAATATTGTAGTTTATAAGTACTTATAGTATGTCTTTCTTTTTTTTAGAAAACAATTTTTTGGGATTCAAAATTTGATATTGTAATTTATAATGTATAGGAGAGGCGAGCTCGTATATGTTATAAAGACTTTCTTGGTTCGATACACAAGAATGGTGTACGACCTCCTTATATATCTAAAGAAATATGGAGTCGTTGGCAGCAGTATAGCGCATCACTTGAGGCAATGTCCATTTCAGAACACAATCCTGAAAATAGGCGTGAAAGACTGAGGGAGAGAGTCTACTCATACACATTGGAGGATCTATGACCCATTAGGATTATGCAGAGAAATTTGTAAGTATCAAAACTTTATACTTATATTCTGATTTTTGTACTTTAGTGTATGAAATTTGATTTCAATGTAATTTGATGTATGAAATTTAGAATGAAAATATAAGTGTATTATGGAGAATAATAATGTTATAAATATCTGGTTCCATTAATGGATGTGTTGTGGAGTAAATCTTTTTCTTTAACAGGGGATAAATATAATAAAAATAGAAGAAACTCTGTCGAAATTTTTGTAAATTATAGTTCACTTATAACAATTTATTCTGATGCTGGAAAAGTGTATGGGCAGGAAGCCTATATTACGCCAGCTCTTTTTGCACACCTACACTAAAAAGCATAATAGTGTGACCTTCATCAACACCCGATGCAAACAATTCATGTATGTAAAATGTATACTTTAGTATTAATTCTTAAAAATTATCACTTATTAACATAAACATTTATAATGATATGGCCAAATGCAAGAAAGCATTGAACGACAGTCTCAGAACTTTGAAACTGTTGATGAGAGCCAGACATATCTTGATGCAGTAGGTAGTAGGGACCGTCATGGAAGGATTTTTGGCTTAGGTTCATTTGCAAATACTTGCTATTTGCAATCCTCCACATCCACTACGAATAGATCTAGTAGGCGATCTGTATCAAATGACAGAGTTGTTCAGCTTGAGAGCACAGTAGAAAGGCTGATAGAGTGCATAACGCAGCTTCGTAATGAGGTGGATGAGTTGAAAGGGAGGGACAAGACCTCATCTCATCATTCAGAGCATCCACCTTCACTATTTGCATAACTTAAATGGATAAGTAAGTGAATGTAATTGATGTTTTGCTACTTTTAAGTTTTTGTATGAATTCTTAATTTGCAGTTATTTTTAAGATATTTATTAGTGTACATTATAATTTTTTTATTATATTACCAATCAGGATAATTTTTACTTTATACTATCAATCAATGTTATATTATTTACAGAAATTAAATGTACAAAAAATCAAAAGATTATCAATAGAAAACTTAGGTAAGAAGTAAGAAATGGTGGCTGAAATTTATCATATTTAAATTTTCTGATGGATTACAATATTCCATCGATAAATTAGTGACGGGATTTATTATTTCGTCAGTAATATATTCCACCTGGAAAAATTTAGCGACGAATTTCGTCACTAAATTTACTAATAGAATATTATGAATTCGTTGCAAAATTTGTGACGAAATATTGCATATCCGTCAGTAAATTTACCAATAGAAATACAAAATTCCGTTGCTAAATTTGCCAACGGATAACATTATCTATCACAAAAATTTACCAACAGCCATTTCTCCAACGACTCTTTCCATAGCCAATTTTATTTCCTGATAATTTCCGTTACTAAAATCTATTTTTTTTGGCAATGTCTCCTTCCAACTAATATTTTGATTATGTAGTCATTGTTTTTGGTACATATACAAATAATGAACTTAGAACAGGCATGTGAGCAGAAAAAGATAAAAATGGTGCCAACCTATTGGTAGCTAAACTCTCTTTTAATTGAAGATTACGATTTAAGTGGTGTTGATGTCGAGTGGATGTCGGTCAGGCCCTCGACACAAGTGTAAGTTGATGACATTGCTGGATTACTATTTTTACAAAAGAATGGTTATATGTATTTTAAATGTAAAGATTCATAGAGTGTCAATAATTTACTATAGTAAATTTGAAAGTTGAAGAATAAATGGTATAATTACAAGGAAATGCAAAGATATTGCGAGATATTTATTTTATTAATTAGTTAATATAAATTTTCTTAAGTAGGAGAATTCATATGACCTTTAGTTGTGAGTTTTAAATAAAAAAAATTCGCATTTAATTATAATAATTATATATATGTTAATTGAATTAGGAATAGTATTTGTTTTTAATCTTTAATTAGTTTTTTATTAGCAAATTTAAATAATAAATTCTCAAATATTGAAAAATTTTCTTTCATTTCTTTTTTTACATTAGCTTGCTTTAATCTTTTTGTAAGAAGTTTTCACGGTTAAAAGCAAACAGAGCTTCTTCGTAAAATTTTTATTTAAATAAAAGAGGTTTGGATCTTTTTATTTCCACAAACATAAAAAATGTTTTTCCTCTGTAAGTAACCTTCACACAAGTTCAAATCTAGCTCTTACTTTTTAATGTGAAAAAAAAAATCTCTTCATATGAAGTCAACACTCTCCCAGATTCCAGCTAACCAATCTTATTAAGATGCTGGATTAATTATCTAATGCTTTTAGTAGTCGTGTGAAAGATGAGAATAGCAGGCTCTGATATATATAAGAAACACCTTGGATTAATAAGGTGACAGAATGAGAGGGTTCAACCGGCAGATAATCAAAGAAGAAGAACACCATGTGCCTCATGTTCTCACTAATGCGCGGGATCATGGAGCAACATCCCTTAAACTTTCTCACTAATTTGCGAGGATCATGGAGCAATATTAGTGACAAAATCAGAATTATATTCTTAAATAGGCGATTAAAATAATTCTTTTAAAGTTTTATAGAGACCAAATTTATGGTTTAAGTGTAAGGAATGAGTGATAATTTTTTACTCTTAGAATATAATCTCATAATCAGTCAAGAAAAAAAGGAAATTTTGTATGGTATAATTGCAAGTAGGCTACTTTTATATATAAACCGTAATCCTGAACCTTTCTTGTTTTACTTTTCTTTCCCATCTCTTTTTATAAGAACGATTATCCTCTTTCCCTTAATTTGTGAGCTGCCTTGCCGTTTCCATGCCTACATGCAAGTTAAGTTTCTGAAGTTTATGCTCTGTAGCTGCTCTGCGGACCTGCTTCTTCAGAGACTGCATAAAGTTGGCCACAAGGATAAAAGCTCGACTTTTTGAGTTAAGAATCGTGGTTATTATGGAAGATGGTGAGGCAAGCACCTCAGAAAGTCATGAACAGGAGCAGAAGAGCGTTGGAGAAGATGGAAATTCGGGAGAGCCAGGGAAGAGAAAAGGAGAAGAAAACAAAACCAGAACTGTTCCATTTTATAAACTCTTTGCATATGCTGATTCCATGGACGTCTTGTTGATGATAGTTGGCTCGGTTTCTGCCATTACTAATGGATTATCTATGCCCATCGTGACTATTCTGTTTGGACAATTGACCGATAAATTCGGACAAAACCAGAACAAGCACGTGCTGCACTCAGTGTCCAAGGTACATACCTTCTAGTAGGTAGAAGTAAAAGATGAACTTACCATATCGTAAGTGCTGTAGTGAATTTTTAAGGTTTATCTTTAATAATTTTTTTGTGTGTTCATTTGTCACTTTCAAGGTGTGTGTTAAAGTTATGTACCTGGCTATCGGGACAGGTTTAGCTGCTTTTCTCCGTAAGTATAAACTTAATTAACTCAAGTGGAAACAATATGAAGTTTCGGGCATTGTAGATCAGAAACATATTCAATTTTGTTTGTTTACAGAGGTGACATGCTGGATGATCACTGGAGAAAGGCAGGCTTCACGAATGAGGAGTTTGTATTTGAAAACTGTACTCAGACAGGAAGTTGGTTTCTTTGATAAGGAAACCAATACTGGAGAAGTTGTTGGAAGAATGTCTCGTGACACAGTTATAATTCAAGAAGCCATGGGCGAGAAGGTATTGACTAAACCTCGAGGGAAGCAGAAACAATATCACATCAAAGGAACTTTAATCCATTAATCCCTTATTTTATTTACTGACTATATCATGCAGGTCGGGAAGTCACTACAGTTGGTATCAACATTCATTGGAGGAGTTATAGTAGCATTAATCAAGGGTTGGCTTCTTACGGTGGTCTTGCTATCATCTATTCCCTTGCTTGTGCTAGCTGGCGCAGTCATGTCCATCATGATGACTAGGATGGCATGTCTGGGACAGAATGCTTATGCAAATGCAGCAAATGTTGTTGAGCAGACGATTGGTTCAATCAGAACAGTATGTTTACACGGATGGCAGGCTTAAAAGAATAAATTTATTTCATCTTTATGTTTACTCATCTCATCGCTAAGAGTGTAATATATTGCAGGTTCAATCTTTTACAGGGGAGAAAAAAGCCATCAACTGTTACAAGAATTATCTAGTTGCTGCTTACAAGTCAAATGTTCGTGAAGGCTTTGCCTCAGGATTAGGTCTTGGATTGGTTATGTCAACAGCATTCTGCACTTATTCCTTGGCAATATGGTTTGGTGCAAAAATGATACTGGAAAAAGGTTACACTGGTGGTAAAGTGTTCAATGTGATTCTTGCCGTGTTGACTGGATCACTGTAAGTTCTTTTCTGAGCCAAATATGTAAAATATCTACGCAGAAATCTTAACATATACTGAATATCATTTCATCCACTAGCATATTCGCTTATTACTCTTGTTGACGTTTTAGGTCCCTAGGCCAGGCATCACCCTGCATTACTGCTTTTGCTGCTGGCCAAGCTGCAGCTTATAAGATATTTGAGACCATCAACAGAAATCCAGAGATTGATGCTTATGACACCAAAGGAATGATATTGGAGGACATCCAAGGAAACATAGAATTGAGTGATGTCTATTTCTCTTATCCAGCTAGATCTGACGAACAAATATTTCGTGGGTTTTCACTTTCCGTCTCAAGTGGCACAACTGTAGCTTTAGTTGGTCAGAGTGGAAGTGGGAAGTCAACAGTCATCAGTCTGATAGAGAGATTTTATGATCCACAATATGGTCAAATTCTTATAGATGGCATTAATCTCAAAGAATTTCAACTTAGGTGGATCAGACAGAAAATTGGTCTTGTTAGTCAAGAACCAGTTTTGTTCAAATCAAGTATCAAGGACAATATTGCTTATGGAAAAGAGGACGCAACCCCTGAAGAGATGAGAGCTGCCTTGGAACTTGCCAATGCTGCCCAATTCATTGACAAACTGCCTCAGGTGCTTGTGATTTCTTATAAATTTGTAGATTGATGCCTCGGTTTTAAAGGGTTGCTTATTTCGTTTGGATATATCCTTCCCTTTGTGTTCAGGGACTAGACACCATCGTAGGTGAGCACGGTACTCAACTCTCTGGTGGACAGAAGCAGAGGGTTGCAATAGCTAGAGCAATTATAAAAGATCCACGGATACTACTTTTAGATGAAGCTACAAGTGCACTTGATGCAGAATCAGAAAGGACAGTGCAGAAAGCATTGGACAGAATCATGGTCAATCGAACAACTGTAATTGTTGCCCATCGATTAAGCACCGTAAGAAATGCCGACATGATTGCAGTCATTCACCGGGGAAAGATCGTCGAAAAAGGTTCCTATATCTCAACCAACACTGTTAAAATTGCTAAGTAATTCCAAAATTGATTCTTCTAATGAAATAGTACAATTTAAGCTACTTGGAAAAGAAATCAATTTTTTTTAATTTTTCTTGTTTTGAAATACAAAGATGACGAAACAAACTTGACGGAAACCTGAGAACTTGTTCCCATTTGGTTAGGTTCCCATTTGGAGCTAATCAAGAATCCAGAGGGAGCATATTCCCAGCTTGTACGCTTGCAAGAGGCTAACGAGGAATTAAAACAGGCAGCAGAAGATCAGAGAAAATCAAACGTTACTTCGGAATCCTTCAGACAGTCAAGTCACAGTTTTACCGTAGGAGGAACCCTGAGTCAGGGTCAGGGACCATCTGGGGTAGGGAATGACAGTGGACATTCGTTCTCAGTCTCAATTGTTGAACCTACTACAGTTAGTATCCACTACGAGACTCGAGAATTTGATAATCTACCAGAAGAAGCAACCCCAAATGTCCCACTTCGCCGCCTTGCAGCTCTGAATAAGGCAGAATTGCCAGTGCTTCTCGCTGGAACGATAGTTGCTATGATCAATGGGGTGATATTTCCAATTTTTGGTTTGCTTCTCTCCAAAGTGACTAAGACATTTTATGAAACACCTCATGAGTTGCGGAAGGATTCCAAGTTCTTGTCATCAATGATTTTGATTCTTGCTGTAATATCCTTCATCGTATATCCATGGCAATCGTACCTATTTGCTGTTGCTGGTGGCAAATTAATCCAGCGAATTCGTTGGATGTGCTTTGAGAAGATAGTCCACATGGAGATCGCCTGGTTTGATGAACCTGAGCACTCAAGCGGCTTAATTGGTGCTAGACTCTCAGCAGATGCAGCCGCAGCTCGTGCTTTAATCGGGGATACTCTAGCTCAGATGGTTCAAAACATTACTTCTGCAATCGCAGGTTTAATCATTGCATTTTCCGCAAGCTGGCAACTGTCAATTATTGTCCTTGTTTTACTTCCTCTAATAGCAATCAATGGATTTCTTCAAGTAAAGTTCTTGAAAGGATTTAGTGGAAATGCACAGGTATGACCTCAAGCTGCCATTAGTTCCTCATTATATACTGTAGGTTCTATTTGAGACAAAGATGAATGGTTGCAGAAGATGTATGAGGAAGGAAGTCAAGTTGCAGCAGATGCAGTTGCGAGTATACGAACTATCGCATCGTTTTGTGCGGAAAAGAAGGTGATGGAACTATACAAACGTAAATGTGAAGGCCCTATAATTACAGGAATCAGGCATGGTCTGTTCACCGGATTAGGATTTGGATTATCATTCTTCATACTGCTTTCAGTATATGCAGCCATTTTCTACGCAGCAGGGCAACTTGTTACCGATGGAAAAACCACATTCCAAGATTTTTTTCAGGTGGGAAAATACACATTGTCCATGGGTTGTTTAGAGCTCAGATAATCATATATGATCAAATGGGACAAATTACATGCTTTTACTGTTTTAGGTGTTTTTTGCTTTAATTATGGCAGCGACTGCAATTTCTCAATATAGCTCCTTTGCTCCTGATTCTACCAAAACAAAGACCGCTGCTGCCTCCATGTTTGCAATTTTAGACAGGAAGTCCAAAATTGAGTCGAGTAACCAGTCAGGAACGACGTTAGGCCATGTAAGAGGAGAGGTTGAAATTAGACATGTAAGCTTCAAGTATCCATCTAGACCGGAAGTTCAAATTTTTCGAGATTTCAGTTTGGCTATTCATTCAGGCAAGGTGATTATCCTCAGTTTTTTATTCTATCAACATAAAAACCAGAATACGACTTTTATATGTATCTATTAACTTCCAAGTCAAATTTTAAGCTGCTAATCTATTGATCTTTGTTCTTTGAGACTGTTGCATTAGTTGGAGAAAGTGGAAGTGGGAAATCGACTGTAATTGCATTGCTACAGAGATATTATGATCCAGATTTAGGACACATAACCATTGATGGAATCGAAATTACGAAGTTCCAGATTAAGTGGTTAAGACAGCAAATTGGCTTAGTAAGCCAAGAACCTATTTTGTTCAATGATACAATCCAAGCCAACATTGCATATGGAAAAGGAGGAAATGCAACTGAAGCTGAACTGCTAGCTGCATCAGAATTGGCCAATGCTCACCAATTCATCAGTAGTTTACAACAGGTTTGCCTCCTAGACTTCATTCTACTCCATACCATTAATCGCATAGTTTAATATACTACCTAGAACTGAATGCTTCAGTGCTAGGCTGACTTCTTGCAAAAACTATAAACAAACGTAGGGATATGACACCTTAGTAGGAGAGCGGGGAATTCAGTTATCTGGGGGGCAGAAACAAAGAATAGCTATTGCCAGAGCTATTGTGAAAGATCCAAAAATATTATTGCTGGACGAGGCAACCAGTGCATTAGATGCAGAATCTGAAAGAGTGGTCCAAGATGCCTTGGACAGAGTTATGGTAAACAGAACAACAGTGGTTGTAGCACATAGATTATCCACCATTAAAAATGCAGATGTTATTGCTGTGGTTAAGGATGGAATAATTGTAGAGGAAGGAAAGCATGAGAGTTTGATCAAAATCAAGGATGGATTTTATGCCTCCATGGTTACACTTCAAATGAGTGCTTCAAGTTGAAGACTGATTAAGTTTACAACAGAGTCACAAGTTATTTGTAACCTAAACTGGTGTTGATTGTATATATTGCGTACTACACAAATCATAAATGACCTTCAACCTGATTTTCTTAATAATCCTTTTAACGTGTTCTTTTATTTCACTATTTTTATTTTCTTCTTGATGCTTTTTTTAACGTGCGTTGGTTCTTTCTTCCCAATTCTTGTTTTGAATTTCTTGGTTGAGCTTCTTTTGTCTCTTATGCTATTATCTGATTTATAAAACTATATTCGTTTGGTTTAAAAGAACACAAAACCTTTTCTTATTTTGTCAATTTTAATCTTTTATGATATGTACTCTATATTTGTCATATTGTTGGATCATATATACTTCAGAAGTTAGTCGATTGAAATGAGAGTCAATAAGGAGTGTTCTTAAGCCATGAATACCTTACCAAGTGGCCTGCTCATCTTTCTTTTACCCTTTCTATTGCCAATCTCCTTTCTCATGTTAAACGTACTCTTTCCAATAAAATAGAAAACCTTGTTGAAATCACCCATCATCCTTTACAAACTGTATTTTTGATACTTCGTTACTTTTGTTTAGTCCTTATAGTATATACTCTTGTAACCGCTCTTGGACAAAAAGTATAAGAGCTATTCTCTCTACCTATTGCCCAAAAGTGAAAGAAATCATCCATAGTTCCTGTCTAGAGCAGTGTGGTCTAAAAGCTATTACCGCAGAACAATATGTGAAGCTAGAGATTCCAAAGGAGCTATTCGTCCTGTTTTTACCCTCCATGGATTAAAATTCCTGCTACAACCAGATATTCCTTCTTGATACTGCCTATACTACATACCAAAATGCTCTAATTGATACTTTGCTGACAACCCTCGACAATGGAAGTGTTATCCTCACTATAACCCCTGATTTCAATATCAAGCTGGATGATCCTACTTTGTCTGAATAACGTCAAGTCCAGATCCAAATTACTGGAGCAGAACAAGATCCTACAGTCATTATGGCCACTCTACACCATCGAAAGATCTACCGACTGCATAATCATGCCATAGATCTCATTTCCCCAACTCCATTTCAGATGTCGTGTACATGGTAGTAGATAGAGTTGATGATCAAATTGACATTATTTAGATCCCGAAACAGCTACCATCAGTGAAGTTAGCAAAATTGATGCCGATTGAATGAATCACTAATTACCAAAGAATGTTCCATGCTCCTCATAGGTATTCCTTTTACACCATCACTCCTCCTATACTGAAGACCTTATGAGATGGAACTATGAAATCCATCTACACCAGATCCAATGAAGATCAACTTGGACCTTTAACAACATCTGGTCCTATATTGATGCTTCAACCAGTGTTCTCATATACAGAAGGCAAATCTGACCTCTAATCCATTACTTCAAACCTGATGGAGAACCTGTTTATGTTAGCCATCATCTTGTACATTTTTTCTGGGATGTCAATCTCTCTATGTATGAACCAGATTGTGAAATATGTTTAAATCCAGAATTAGATAGTGATGATGATGAGCTTTATAATTGGCGTCTACTAAAGAAGATGAAGTAAAAAGAAATTCATCGTTATCAACCGACTTAATAATTCTTTTCTAAATATCAAGATCATGATCATGATTCTAAGCCTTGGATTTGGACTAAAACTCAGGACCAAGACCTAGAAATCTTCGAGAACTACTTAAAGCTATTGACAAGTCCATTTAGAGTCAATCTCTAACAAACCTCAGCCAGTGATTCCTCTTACTCCAATAGTTCCTCTTATCCCTTGCATGATGGTTAAATTATATGAGGAAGTCTTTCCTCCACTGGAATGACATATTAATAACAATAATAAGGTTATCTGTAACCTTTATATTTGTGCTATAGGAATAATGTGTCATAGAACTATGACGTCTAATCCTGTTGGTGAAACTCTCAATTGGCACACTAACAATGTTGTAGCCTAAAATAAATCGACGGATTGCTACCAAACTTGATGGGTTGACTCAACAAATGTAAGCTGAAGTTGATACAATCTCTGCACAGACCTAATCTGTTGGACCCCGCTTGTTTCCAAAGTCCAACGCTTGCTTTGATACCACATCTGTTGGATCCTGCTTGTTTCCGAAACCCAACTCTTACTCTGATACCACATATGTTGGATCTCGCTTGTTTTCGGAACCCAACCTCTTTCGAAAATCATGAAACGTGAGCGTGCATATTACCTTGAAGGGTTATTGCATTGAACCCTCATTAGCTATCATCAGGATGGACCAACTATTAAATCTCGGATGGAAATTTCTTTTACCTATTTCTCTCGGT
>JANITX010000004.1:9168717-9179639 GCA_027564395.1 Erythroxylum ulei | reverse complement strand
GTAGACAGACTTCATACTTTGTACCTTATCATTTTGAAGAGCTTTTAAGTTTTCCCATAACTGAAATGAAGATAACACTATCTTCATCCCAGAATTCAAAATCAGAATATAAATGTAAAGTGTAAATTATTACAAGTCTCTCTACATGCTCGTGGTGGGTAATAGATCCTCCCGTATGTACAGAACATACTTAAGGAACAATATGAATGAGCCCAGTATCCATAATGGATACGGGACAGTTAGGCACTCGATCACAACAACGTAATAATTGACAAAGAGTCACATGAGCATTTCATATGCATTTTATTAAGTATGTTTGATTGATTGAAATGCAAAATTGTTTAGTCTTGAGTGAGAATGTAATATGTGATCAATTATCCAAAGTTGTGAAATATATGTTATATGTAATGACGTCATGCATGAATTGAGTGAACCATCGATGATAGTTATCTAATTGAGTTTGTAAAACTCGCCAAAATTGCAACATTGAAATTTTAGGATCGAGAGGCAACTTTACCTATTGAGGGACTCTTTTACTTTTGGGAACAAGAAATGACTCAAAGGTCGGTTAGCTGGGTTTTGAATAGATTAGATAGGTTTTGTGTGTTTCCTCTTTCATGTAGCACTTTTGTATTAGGCTATGATGATGTACATATAGAGATTGTTGAAAGACACATTGTAGACCTCCAGATTTTATGAAATGAAATGAGGAAATTTTGGGTTTTTAAATATTGTAACTTTCTTAATGACGTTCATAAGAGAATAAAAATAGATGATGCCATGTTAAGTGAATGTAGTGATTGATCGTAGCGTGCCATTATCATAAGTTATTTACTAGAATGCCCTTAGGGAGTTTCGGTATGTACCTTACACTAGTGGGGCGCTACAACTCTAGCCTTGTTTTTGACATTTTTCTTCAAGTGATGCAAATACCTATATTAGCAAATAGGGTTGTTACAATTTAGTTGTTAAAATATGTTATTACATCAATTACAATAATTTTTTGAATTACCTCTCAAACGGATACATCCATTAATATTGAACTGGATCGGCTAGTTTAGCCTCGTGTGCTAAATGAACAGGTAGATGCTCCATACAGTCAAAGAAGCTTGGAGGAAAAATCCCTTCTAACTGGCACAAAATTCGTAGAATTTCCCTTTCTAGTTTTTCCATTTCAGCCAACTTGATTTTATATGATGTTAAACTTTTGAAAAACAAACTTAATTCTATTATTACTTCCCAAACCTTATTTGGTAGCAACTCCCAAAATGCAATTGGAATTGGCCTTTGCATAAACACATGACAATCATAACTTTTTATCCCAAATAATTTGTACTTCCTTATGTCCGCACACCTTGCCAAGTTTGAAACATAACCATCATGAAACTTTAGACTTTTCAACCATTCACACAATATTTCCTTTTATTTCTTGTCTAAAGTGTAACATGATTTTGGATATTTATCGATGCAAAGATCTTTATGTAACTCATTCCTTGTACAAAAAAGTTTCAAATTAGCTAGTGATCTTGCATTGTCTTTTGTCCTCCCTTCAATGTTCATTATGGTATTGAACAAATGATCAAAAATATTTTTTTCAATATGCATCACATCTAGATTATGACGTATCAAATTAGTTTTCCAATATGACAAATCCCAAAAGATGCTTCGTTTTCTCCATCCAAAGTTTTGACTAATGCTTCTATTTACTTCATCAACTTCAAATTATGTTACTTTCAGCAAGCCTAATTCCTCAACCTCTTGCAAAATCTCTTCCCTAGCCTTGAGTAGAGGAGGAGGTGTTTTTACCATCCTATTCTTAATAAAATTTTGTTTATTGCATCTAAATGGATGATCTGGAGGAAGAAATTTTCTGTGATTATCAAACTAACATATTTTGCCCCCGTTTGGAAGAAAACGCTTCAGAATCATTGCCACAATAATGACAAACCAATTTTTCAGCTGTGCTACATCCAGACAACATGGCTTATGCCAAAAAATCACTAATAGTCCACATCAAAGCTGCTCTCAACACAAAATTATGTTTCAGAGAGAAGTCATATGTTTGAACACCATATTCCTAAAGATGCTGCAATTCAGATATCAAAGGTTATAAGAATACATCAATTTTATGCTTTGGATTTATAGGCCCTGGCACAATCACTGTCAAGAACATATATGCCTCTTTCATACACATCCATAGAGGCAAATTATAAGGAGTAATTATGATTGGCCATGATGAATATTGCTGACCGAATTGACCAAAAGGTTGGAATCCATCCGTTAACAATCCCAACCTAACATTTCCGCATTCAACTGCAAACTCAAGATGGATGTCATTAAAATGTTTTCATGCCAGTGCATCTGATGGATGACATATTATTCCATCTTATTCTTGTTCATCATGCCATCTCATGTGAGATGCAGTAACATCAGAAGCATATAGTCTTTGAAGTCTCAGAGTTAACGGGAAATAATACGTTCGCTTCCAAGGTACTAACTTCTATTTCATAGAACGCTTTATAGGCTTGAACCTGGATTGACCACAAAATTTTTACTCTTGTAATTCCACATCATCTCCCTAATACAACAAACATCCCAATTTACAACAATCAATCTTTTCAACAGGCAAACTAAGACTCCTAATAAGTTTCTTCATATTGTAAAAACAATCAACCATTGTATGATCTAGAGGCGATGATTTATTATACCATTCAAGAATTTTATCAAAACTATGGCCTGAAATATGCCCTTCAGACTTTAAATTCAATATTCGAGCAATTGAAGATAATTGGGTCATTGTCTCGCAATTTGGTTACAATTCTTGGTCAGTGACTGTAGTAAGTCAAAAAACTGTTTTATATGTGGGTTAGTTGTTCTTCAAGATTTTCCCTACTTTCCTCAAAGGTATAATCAGTTGCATCATAAACCATTTGTATGTATGGATTTTCAGTTCTATCCACATAATAAATCCAATCCCCCCTTCAAACTTATTTAAGTTAACAGACAATTATGTTTGATTAACCGTTGAGGTGCTAGAAATCAACGGTTCCCCATGTCGTGTCCACTCAAAATAATTGGGAACAAACCCTTTTTCTCAGCAAATGCCCATTAACTTCATCAATAGGAAGGAAACATTTGTGTTTGCACTTTTTACATGGACATCTGATCTTTGGTCCATCCATATATGCAGGTTGAGAACATGCATAATGAATAAAAGCTTCAACTCCCTCAACAAATTCAGAATTAATGAAACCATCAGGTGTTAATCGTCTATACAGCCAAGATCTATCCCGAAAACTCATTTCTGGAAAACTGTTTATTTAAAACAGTGAATCCATAGTTAGTATCATTAATGTTAACCAAAGATTACAAAACATGGTGTTGTTGTCACCTACAACCAAATTTAAAAAGAAACCAACTTCTGTCAATACAAAATAATGTAATAGTGGAAAGTAGGGATCGTTCTCACGAGGAATTTTTAACGTTAAAGGTTAGCAAGTTTAAAACTAAAATAAAGTAACGAAGGGGGTTTTGGTTCACGTAATTTAAGAAATTAGAAATAACAAAAACTAAAATTAAACAAAAATATTCAGATCTGGAAATTCAGTAAACAGACCTTGGTTTTGGGTTACCGACGTTATCGCACTAAAATGGATCCTTGATATAAAATCCAGTTCATCAATAAACATTCACTGGGGGTTGTTTTCTCTTAAGTGTAAATGAATAGAAATATGTATTCTAAGCATTCTTATTAATGAACAACCTAGATACGATCGTAGGTTCAATTGAATAATAGCTTTAAGAATTAAGAAACCAATAAACAAGATAACACATGTATGACATGCAATTAATCAAGACGAGTACCTTCTTAGAATTCCCCACTCTAACGTAAAGAAGGTAATTCTAATTGCTACTTGTGATTAACAAAACTAAACGTCATATTTCATTAATCTAGCTATTGAACGAATCAATCCCTAGTTGCGCACCTAGAAATCAATCAATTCAATTAGAAAAAGTAATTTAGAAAATATTCAATGTTCATCATCAAAACAAATTTTATTGAAACATCTCACACATAATAGCTAATAACATAGTTTCCCTCAACTAAGAAAAGAAGTTTAGCTACTCATAAAAAAAGTAAAAATAAACAAAGTAATAGCCAAACACAAAGTCCCCATCTTTGGTTGTTCTCTAAAGAACCCGAAAATCCCTTAAGAAATAGTGCAAAAATTAAAAGCTAGCTATGGCCGTCTAGAAAAACCAAAAGAAAAGGGGTAGAAAACTAAAGCTACTCCTAAGATAGTGTCCAGAAAAACCAGCAGAAAACTGCAGAAGAAAAACGTAAAAGCTCCTAAATGCTTGCTACGAAAAATAAAAGAAAAAGACTGCAGAAACGTAAAACTATCCTAATGAAAAAGCTGCAAAAAACGCTGCAGAAAAATATAAAACTATCCTAATCCTAAAGGCTGCGTGAACAGTAACTTTCTTCTCCTTTTATACTTTTTCGATCCCTCTTCTCTCTTTCGTGATCTTTAGTAGATAGTCCTTATCCCCACTTCAAGATGCTGATCTCCACTGATAAGATAGCAATCTGATCTTCAAAGATTATGAAAATCTCGGATTTCAATTTCGAAAATAGATTTGCAAATTTTTTTCATCCTTGCCCACGCTTAGTCATTGAATTTTGCTGTCAATATGGAATTTTCAGATTTTCTTTTGCATCTTTTGATTCAATTCCATCTCTAAAGTGTTGAAAATCACCTTAAAATAATTAAGAGACAATTCCATTAATTTTGGATCATAATTTCCACACAATAAAGAGAATTAAATAGAAAATAAGCACAAAACGACAACTTAACAAAACATCTAAGTTAAGACTTGTGAATCAACAGAACAAGTTCTCGTTCTAACTCCTAGGCTCCTGGTATTTTTCACCGATAAGCCTCACGGGAGCTCCATCACGGGTTATGGGTTAAGGTTTATGGGTTGAGATTTAAAATATTTGTAAACTGAAGATTGAACATATATGTTTGCAATCATATATGTTATAAGAGAATTATTGTCAAAAGTTTGATATTCCTATATTAAATATGTATTTAACCTATATTAAATATGTACTACTGCTAAATATAATAAGTATTCATAAAAATATGAATTCTTAATTTAATAAATTAGTTTAACATATACAATTAAAAAAACCATGTAAAAATTTGCACATGAAAAGTAAACAGAACATAATCATTTAAGAGAGCATCAATGAAATAATAGATTGACATAATTAAGGTAATTAGAACAATAATATAAGTCAAACTCATCCCATATTAATTCATTGATAAACCGAAGTTCATACCACAAACAAGTTTTGGTTCGTGCAAGCCAAATTAAATCAGCCATGTACTACGTTCATATGGGAAGTTCAAAAATCGGAGTAAAAAACAAATTCACTTACCTCAACCGTCACACAAAAGGATCTTCTTGAAGTACGTGAAAGAAGATGATAATGGAGCTACAATGAATAATATAGAAATTGATATAATTTCGATTAAAATGTGTGCAAAGTCATTATTGACATTGTCAAAAATATAAGGAAATGAATGTCATTTCAATACCTGCTAAAGCTTCTCTTCAATCTCGTTCGGAAAATAAATACTGCCAACAAATGAGTTCCTACAACCAAGAACAAAATTTTTAACAATTTAGAAAGCGGGATATATTAAAACGGTTATATAAAACATATTGAGCACAGTTTAGAATACATGAAAAATTTTGAGCAAAGAACAAATAAAATTGTAGCTCATGGTACCTCCTTTGATCAATAAGAAGCCTAGAAGAATGGATAATGGTGAAGAACCATGAAATTCAATCATATTGAGCAAGGTAGGAGCAATTATGAGATGACAAGATTGTTAGGAAGTTGTTCATGATGAAAGAGTATGCAAATTTTTACAAGAAAAATGAAAGAAACATCTTGATTGGTCTTCCTTCTAACAATAAGGTTGGAAAAATAATTTGTAACCTTATCTCCTTAGGGATGTGGAATCTCTCCATGATCTTTTAAAACTTAATCCTCTTATGTTCATTTGGCTTTAATCACATTTTGAAGATCTTATCAAAGTCTTTAAGCATGGATACCAAGCGAGACTTGTATAAGCAAAACACTTTCTTAAATTTGACTGGCTCAGGTTCTTACGACACCTTAAAAGTGGCCTTGTCATTTGAATATATGGGCTAGGGTAATATGGTCTCACTAGACTTGAAAAATACATGATACTATTCCAAAAATTGGAGGCCATTTATCTTACATCACTATATTCAATAGAATAAGAGGTTCTCATCTCATTATTTGAACTACTATTATCATCTATGCTACCATCATAATTTAAAAGGGAGGAAGATTTGAAGCTTAAAAAAGAGCACAAACTTTTTTAGCACCTTAACACTAAATCTTCTCATGTAAGCAAGCTGAAAAATAAATCCAACGATTACATCTTCCTGAAGAATGAAAATAGACATACAAAGGGTAGTGGTATTTTCTTTATGTTGTGTTTAAGTATCTTAAACAAACAGAGTAATAGTAAATAGGCAGAAATAGGTTGGATTATATTAATTCTTAGTGAATACAACCTTTAGGGAAAACAGTGAAACAGTATCGAGAAGATGAGAAGAGAAACAGAGGAACAGGTGAGAGAGAGAGAAATGCCAAAAGCATCACAATATTTGCATAACCGAAATCGTACTACTATTCCTTCCTATAAAGTTGTTGCAGGTTGCATGAGCGTGCGCACCGCTGATTCTATATGCTAACTACGACCAGGTCACGTGGTCACAAAATCATCCAGATTCTTGGCAGGATGCTTGGGCCTGCTGCTTCTCCTTAGCAATTGTTCTTGGTTGTCGGGCTCAGTCGTGACAATACCCACCCCATCAACAACCACCTGGTCCTTAAGGCTGAGATCGGGAAAGGACTTAACCACATTTGCTTTATCTTCCCAAGTTGTTTCGGTTGCCGACATACCTTCCCACTGAATTAACCACTGCTCCACCTCAGTATTAGCACGATGAACCAATCGAGAATCAAGGATAGCAGACGGCTACAAAAGCATAGCAGAACCGGAGTCAACAAGGTTCAATGGGGTCACCTATTGCTCAGGTGGACCGATGCATTTCTTCAACAGTGAGACGTGGAACATGGGGTGTACCTGAGCTGAGTTTGGAAGGGCTAATTTGTAGGCCACTTCACTGACTCGTGTTGTGATCTGATATGGACCAAAATAACGACGACCCAATTTGTTATGCCTTTGCAATCTGATTGAGTTTTGCCGGAAGGGCTGTAGCTTCACATAGACCCAGTCCCCAATAGCAAAAACAACTTCACGACGGTGCTGGTCGGCAAATGATTTCATACGGGTTTGAGCCTTAGCAAGGTTACCTTTTAACAAAGACAGCACTTTATCGCGCTCCAGCATTTGGCTTTCAACAAGCACAATCCCAGTAGAATCCTTAACATAACGAGGGATCGAAGGAGGGGGTCGATCGTACAATACCTCGAACGGAGTCATTTGGGCCGATGTTTGGAACGCGATATTATACCAAAATTCTGCCCATGGTAACATGTTCATCCAATTTGCGGCGTTATTGGATACGTAACACCGAAGGTACATTTCCAAGCACTTGTTGAAGGCTTCGGTTTGCCCATCGGATTGGGGATGGTAGGCTGTACCCATACATAATGTCGTACCTTGCAAACGGTGGATTTCTTTCCAAAATTCTCTAAGGAATCCGAGGTTGCGATCGGCGACTATCTCAGAAGGAATGCTATGCAAACGGATAACCTCTTGCACAAATATAGTGGCCACGGTACTACTGGAAAAATTAGAGGACAGCCTCATAAAGTGACCATACTTGGATAAGCGATCGATGACCACAAGAATCACTGTTTTTCCCTTCGATGGTGGCAGCCCAGTTATAAAGTCCATCGAAACCGCTTTAAACACAAGATTAGGAATCGACAATGGCTGGAGGAGGCCCCCAGGGTTGAGCGAAGCGTATTTCATTTGTTGGCATGTTTGGCACTCGTTAACAAAGCATTTGACATCGTTGCGCATTGATTTCCAATAAAAATTAGCTGAGAGGCGATGAAGAGTGCGGGTAATGCCAGCATGGCCTCCCAATGGTGATGAATGGAACTCATGTAGGAGTTGAGTACACAGAGGAGAGTTTGAAGGAATGACCAGCCTGTTGCGGAAGAGTAACAGTCCATCTTTTAACTGAAAACCTGGCAAAGTGTTGGGGTTGGTCGTGACTTTCTGTTGCAACTCCAGTAACTCAATGTTGGTGGTATTAGCCTTTCGAAGCTCAGCTACCAGAGCAAATTTAGGTTGGGAGATGGCCAAAAATTGTGACTGTGGGATTCTCGACAAAGCATCGGCAACATTATTTTGCTTTCCGGGTCGGTAAATAATATCGAACTCATACCCGATAAACTTCCCAAGCCATTTCTGCTGATCCGAAGTTTGAATGACTTGCTCCGTGAGAGTGCGTAGGGGCTGTTGATCAGTGACAATGGTAAACTTTCGGCCAAGAAAGTACTGTCTCCACTTGGTAATTGCTTGCGTTATCGCGAACATCTCCCTTTGATATATCGAAGCCTGTTGCATTCGAGCACTCAACTGTTGGCTAAAAAATGCAATCTAATGCCCCTTTTGAGATAAAACAACCCCGATACCTGTCCTCGATGCATCGATTTCCACTGTGAAGGGCTCGGAGAAATTAGGCAGTTCCAAAATAGGGGTAGCACTAAGAAGCTATTTCAACTAAACAAACGCAACTGTGGTGGTGTCAGTCCAACAAAAGTTATCTTTGCGCAAAAGATCTATCAAAGGTCCTGCGACCGAGGCAAAGTGGCGAATGAAACGCCGATAATATCCCGCTAAACTAAGGAATCCTCATACTTCTTTAACAGAACGTGGAATCGGCCAATTCTGAATGGCTGCAATCTTTGCTGGGTCGACCCTCACCCCCTGATGTAAGATGATGTGTCCCAAATAAGCCACTGTGGACTGAGCAAAAGTGCACTTAGATCGCTTGGCCACCAAGTGATTATCTCGCAACAAAGTCAAGACCAGTTTGAGATGTTCCAGATGAGATTGAAATGAAGGGCCATATATTAAAATATCATCGAAAAACACTAAAACAAACCGTCGGAGGATCGGACGAAAGACGTCGTTCATCAGGCTTTGAAAGGTCGACGGTGAGTTTATGAGGCCGAATGGCATAACTAAGAATTCGTAATGCCCGTCGTGAGTTCGGAAGGCTGTTTTTGCTTCATCACCTGCTTTAATGCGAACTTGATGGAAACCCGCAAGTAAATCGAGCTTGGAGAAATACTGTTCCCCATGTAACTCATCAAATAATTCATCGATAGACAGAATCGAAAAACGATCGTGGACTGTCACCGCATTCAATCTCAGTAATCAACACAAAATCTCCATGTGCCATCCTTTCTTCGGACCAACAAAACTAGGGAGGAGAACGGGCTTGTACTTGGTCGAATGATTCCTTCGGCTAACATATCCGAGACCAAACGCTCCATCTCTCATTTCTGAAAGTGAGGGTACCGATACAGCTTAACCTTTACTGGGCCACTATGAGGAAGGAGATGGATAGCATGATCACAAGCTCTCGATGGTGGCAACCCGTGAGGGTTAGAGAACACATCGAAGAAAGCAGTCAATAACTCTTTAATCTCCGGACACTCCCTTGTAAGCTGTTGGTCGATTGGAGTATCAACTTCTAACCGAAATAAAGCAGCAATTGCATCTTTACGAGAGAGACACCGCAAGCCATTAAATTGAACCGATTGGGCTGAATGTAAGGAATCGGCTTTCCACTGAATTTTATGACCCGAGTGATCGAACTCAAAGACTGAGGACGCATAATCCATAACGACTGGACCGAGTGTTGCTAGCCAAGCAACTCCCAGCACCATATCCCAGCCCTGTAGAGGCAAAACAAAGAAATCAACTATGATTTCGGTACCTTGAATCACTAAGGGAACTTGCTTAACCACACCATCACAAACAAGCCGTTCACCGTTGCCAACAAGGACAGAGAAACGAACGGTGGATTCAATAGGTAACCCCAAAAATTTGGCGATGCGGGTCTGCACAAAGTTGTGGGTACTCCCCCCATCTAACAGAACTTGGACTGATTTGCCCCTAACCGAACCACGAAAACGAAGAGTGGAAATAGAGCAGCCACCAGCTAATGCGTTATAAGAGATTGATGAGTGGGGAAGCAACTCATCATCAGCGACTGTTGAATCAGTGGCCGGGGAACAGAAACAATAGGGTCGGACGGGTCAGGTGGGTTGGGTGGGTCGAATCCATCTTCTAAGAGGAGTAGTTGTGGTTTGGCTTGGCATTTGTGGTCCCAAGTGTATTTTTCATCACAATGATAGCATAACCCTTTAAAACGGCATTGGGCGGGTTCAGCTGGGGTAAAGCAGCGGAAAGCAACTTTGTTGCCGTTGGGGAGGGTGGTTGTCAGAGTAGTGTTTGGGTTTAGGGAGGAAGTTGGCTGAAGAGGGTATTTGGGTGACGGGAGTAAAGGCTTTGTGTTTCCAAGTGTTGGTTTATGCAAGCCCTTCTCCAATGCTATCCAATTTTCATGTAATTGGGCTAGGCTCATGGCTTCATCAAGGGTGGCGGGCCGATGGACCAAGACCGAATGCTTTATGTCAGGACGGAGGCCCTAAATAAAACACTGTATCATGAAGTGGGCCGGGAGAAAAACAATCCTGTTAGTAATGGACTCAAAAGTAGCTCGATACTCACTGACAGTGGTTGTCTGTTGGAGCTTAGCCAATAAACCCTCAGGCTCTTCTAGCTCACGCGACCGGAATCTTTGCACCACCAAAGCTT
>JANITX010000004.1:9137979-9162848 GCA_027564395.1 Erythroxylum ulei | reverse complement strand
AATTTAGAATTATGCAAAATAGTATATCTGTCTCAAATTTTTATAAGAATATCTATCTGTCTATTCCACTAAATATATATATATATATATATATATATAGAAGTTAATTATGATAATTGTAATGACATACGACACCTTTTATTTTAATGAATCAACTTATAATTTAATACAAATAACTTTGACACTTAAAATAGGATAAACAATTATATAGTATCATGACTCATGATTATAAATTGGAGTTTAAGATATATTTATTAGCAGATATTGTACATAATTAGGAGATTCGTTATTATCTTGTGTACCGGATTTGGTTGTGTATATTCCGTAGTTGCTATGTATATAATCTCTTGAATTTGAGGGAACGTACTAATGAAAACGCATTGCAGAAAGAAAAAGGAAAGAAGCAAAAGAAATAAGAAAAAAATTAAATTGACCATTGAAAGTGGACTACAGTTTCTTGAAAATTATGTGCATAGTGCTTTGCAAGCCCAGATCATCAAACAATTATGTTCTCTGTATGAAATCTAAGGGTCCATATTCGTTTCAGATTTTGCACCCATCAGGAAAAATCCTCTTTCCTAGTGCGAGTGTAATTACACTCCCACTTTATGTTAAGCATTATAGGAACAACAACTGATGATCACATAAATAAAGCATCTCCACTACCAATAGTGTGCGGAAGCCAATTGCTCCCTGCAATCATAGACGTCGTGGAACTCGTTTCCTTCACCTTTTTGTAGAATTTGGTGTCTAGTGCTTTATGACCTTCTCTTTTCCTTTTTCCAGCCACCGGGAATTTGAAGAGACGTGGGATGGAGGCGATCTTATTCTTCAGTTAACTTCCAACTGAAAAATAAACTAATGCTAAGCAAGTTTTTAGGATAAGAAATCGTTGATTGAATATTGTACCTAATCCATCTTTTGGTAAACATATATAAAAGGTGGGGTTAACGTACGCAGTATTTCTTGAAAAAAGAATACACAAGGCTTCAAATCAGGAGAATATTGTAAGACTTTGTAGTCATTCAATCGCATACTAATATGCTATTATATTTCAATATTAATTAAACCAGTTTTAATTCCACTTAACTTAGATTATTATACTTAAGAAAAAAAGTTAAGAAATTATTTTAATGATTTTCAAAACCTAACTTTACTGTAAAAGAGGAAACCGGACGCACGATTGTCTTAGAAGCACAGAAGTAACCTAGTAATGACGTAGGATAATACGCAAGAACATACGTACGTAACTTTCAATATAAGAAAAAGGGTAACAAACCATATAGAATCACGAGTTTTAGTTCACATCGCAACAAACGTGAATGTTGACCAAAGTTTAGGCTAGAAGATGTTGGTTCATAATTCATTACTTTTCTAATGTGATAGTACGCCTACCCAAATCCATAAAGCCGCATGCTATATGCTAATGGTCACAAGTTCTTTGTGGTCTTGATGATACTGCTCTCCCTTCATCTTTGCCTTTCTATTTGGTAAGGAAAGATTGCTACTACTTGGGAAACATTCGGTCACTCTCTTTTGTTTCTTTTTCCTTTGTTGATCGCAGTTTGTGGCTGGTAAGGGGTTGGTTATTGTTTTATCTGGCAAAAGTCCTGTCTTGGATTTCTTTGTCCCTTTCCTTTTTAAGTTCAATACTAAAAGACAACACAGGTGTGACGGAGACGACCGTTCCCAGTCTTCACTTCTTCTAATCTATCTTTCCATTTTGTTGTTGCTCTTATCGATATGGGCATGGATCATGCATTCGTTTTGGTTGTCAAATTGTTTTCTTTTTAATTTCCATGAATAAATCATCGCTGATGCAATGACTTGCGAGTTACACGTCTTACAGTCTGTCCATTAAATCCAGGAAAGTTCTGCACAGAAAGTAAAAGTTTGAAGAATCGTCATCCATCCTGTGGATGTGATATAGATTTGAATATAAAAGTGTTCTTCAACTTTGAATGACTTCATATCTTTGTATTTCAGCTATGCCATTAGTTCCTGTCAAACCGTGTACGCATATCAGTAGCTAGCCTATCACCTCACCCATGGTTTTTTTTTTTCATAATCAAATCGATCAAGAGAGTCAACAAAGAATTTTGTAGATGATGCGTGAAGAGAACAAAAATGATTTGATTTCACCTACCACTAGATCTATTCGTTCTGTCTTTGTTTGCCCTTTACAACGACTTCATTCAATAAACAATGTGACGTAAAGGGGAATTGTTTTTATTAATTAGTAGAGTTGGTCAGGTAGCCAGAATCCACAAATCTGACAGTACTGTGTTAAAATGGGAAGTCTTCCCCTTTATAGTCTGTCTTTGTTGGATTCTTGTCTACGTTATTGATATACACTCGGATAATAGACTTGAAAATAATACACAACAATCCGTTCGATGAGAGGGTGGGTGCATACTGATTGTCATTTCCTTCCGGAGTTCTTACTATCAATTTCCAACAAGATACTTGTGCCTGTCATGGTTTGATCGTAAGAAACAACTTTTGTTCATGTCCTGCAGTTTCAGTTAAGTTGTGCTTGATCTGAGAGCAGCATACAGACCAATTTTTTGTTATATTTGGAGTGCACGTCATGGCCAAGGAGAATGGCTATGATGGTGACAAGAGGATGGATGATGCAACCTCGTCAAAAGGGACAGAGCATAAGAGAAGCTCCTACGTGAATGGGGACAATGAAAAGCCTGTGAAGAGTAAAGGGGAGGATAAAGTGAAAACAGTTCCGTTTCTTAAGCTGTTCTCCTTTGCAGATTCTGTAGATACTATGCTCATGATCATTGGAACAATTGGTGCAATTGGGAATGGTTTGGCTCTTCCAATAATGACTTTGATTCTCGGGGAAGTAATTAATTCTTTTGGAGAGACACAGACAAATGACATTGTCCAGAAAATTTCCAAGGTAAGAAAACTGAAAACGTTGTGATGATTGATGTAAGATTACTGGACAAGGAGAGCCACGTGTTCGATCCAACTTATGATAGCTAGGTGTTGATAAGTTTGATCTGGACAAATTTAGGTCTCTCTGAAGTATGTTTACCTGGCAGTGGGAGCTGGAACAGCAGCATTGCTTCGTAAGTAGATCTCATAATCAAAAGTTAAAATAGCGGTCAAACATTGTGAGCTAGAGACTGAGAACAATCTAATTTCTGTCAGAGGTTACCTGCTGGATGGTCACAGGGGAAAGACAAGCTGCACGGATAAGGAATATCTACTTGAAGACAATATTAAGACAAGATATTGCTTTCTTTGATAAGGACACAAGTACAGGAGAGGTTATTGGTAGAATGTCTGGAGACACTGTTCTGATACAAGATGCAATAGGTGAAAAGGTACTATACTATACACTTCGCCTTCAGATTAAAACAAAATTCAGATAACTCGGTTGATTTCTTGCAGGTTGGAAAATTTCTGCAGCTGATAGCAACATTTATTGGGGGGTTTATTATAGCGTTTGTTAAAGGCTGGTTGCTTACCCTGGTCATGCTATCTTCGATTCCCCTTTTAGTGATAGCCGGAGGAACCATGTCCATATTGATATCCAAGACAGCAACTCGTGGTCAAAAAGCTTATGCAGAAGCCTCAACTGTAGTAGAACAGACCATTGGCTCAATCAGAACTGTATGTGAATGTGGTGTAGTCGCAGTCAATAAAATTCCTAAGCTCCAAATTCACATTCATCAAAAGCATGTCAATAATTCTATATTTTCAGGTAGCATCATACACTGGGGAAAAGAGAGCTGTCAACGATTACAACAAATTTCTGGTTAATGCTTATAAATCTGGTGTGCATGAGGGGTTGGCAGCAGGAATCGGTCTTGGCGCAGTTATGTTCATCGTGTTCTCTAGTTACTCCCTGGCTGTATGGTATGGTAGCAAGTTAATATTGCAAAATGGATACGAAGGTGGCCAAGTCATAAATGTGATTGTTGCTGTGTTGACTGCTTCTATGTAAGTTCCATCTTTTATTCTTCTACTTGCTTCTTAAACACTGCGCACACAGCAGATGCTTTTTTCTTCACTGAATTTATGCATTTTTTTCTTCATAAATCAATATTTCTTCAGTCCTGCACTTTTGACACGGAGTTCGCAGGTCCTTAGGACAAGCATCTCCATGTATGAGTGCGTTTGGTGCCGGTCAAGCTGCGGCATATAAGATGTTTGAGACTATCAATAGGAGGCCACTGATAGATGCTTATGATACAAGTGGAAGAACATTGGATGACATATGTGGAGATATAGAGTTCAAGAACGTTTATTTTAGTTATCCTGCCAGACCGGATGAGCAAATATTTTGTGATTTTTCTCTTCTCATTCCAAGTGGTACAACTGCAGCTTTGGTTGGGCATAGTGGAAGTGGGAAATCAACAGTGATCAGTCTGATAGAGAGATTTTATGATCCACAAGCTGGTGAAGTGCTCATTGATGGTCTTAACCTCAAAGACTTGCAGCTTAAATGCATTAGGGGAAAAATTGGTCTTGTCAGCCAAGAACCTGTGTTGTTTACTTCCAGTATCAAGGATAACATTGCATATGGGAAAGAGAGCGCAACTGTTGAAGAGATAAGAGCAGCTGCTGAACTTGCCAATGCTGCTAAATTCATTGACAAATTACCCCAGGTTCTAAAGTTTCTCCATTTTCACAATTGGTTCTGAAGTAATAATGACTTCGTCGCTATGATTATGCTATTTACATCTCTTTTGGCTTTGCAATGATTCAGGGGCTTGAAACTATGGTTGGTGAGCATGGCACTCAACTTTCTGGTGGGCAGAAGCAACGAATCGCAATAGCCAGAGCAATCTTGAAGGACCCTCGGATTTTACTCTTAGATGAAGCTACAAGTGCACTTGATGCAGAATCTGAGAGGATAGTGCAAGAGGCATTAGATAGGATAATGGTCAATCGAACTACAGTTATTGTTGCCCATCGTTTGACCACTGTGAGAAATGCTGATATGATCGCTGTCATCCATCAAGGAAAGATTGTTGAAAAAGGTAACCTTTACTATCAAAATTAGAAAAATGTGACAAGTTGATGCCTATTGCTGTTCTTCTGTATATTTTCTCGTCTTACCGTCTTGGCATACTTCCTTAAAACCGGACTTTTCTGTCAATAAGTTGTCTGATTTCTAACTCTTGACATGTCTGAAACAGCCTTATATGTTGGTGTAGATCATCCACTTGGGAAGTTGGGATAAACTAGCTCGTGATGTTTCAATTTTTGGTTGCAATTAGATTTGCGGAAATTTCTAGTTATAACAGAAAAGTTAATATCAGGAAGAATGAAAATATCATTAATGCCTTAGAACGGGGGAATAAAATATGAGAAACATGCTAAAACTGTTTTCATCGATGAATCAGGCTCACATACAGAACTTCTTGAGGACCCTGATGGTGCGTATTCTCAGCTCATAAGGTTACAAGAACTTAACAAACAGTCAGAACATGCAGCTCAGGTAAATCACAAATCTGAAATTACCACGGAATCATTCAGACAATCTAGCCAAAGAAGGTCATTGTTGCGATCAATAAGTCGTGGATCGTCAAGAAATAACAGCAATAGACACTCCTTCTCAGTCTCTTTTGGTTTACCTACAGGGCTTGATGCCCCTAATGACCACATGGAAGATTTAGAAAATTCTCCGCCAAGTATTAAACCCCCGGAGGTTCCAATTCGACGCCTTGCCTCCTTGAACAAGCCAGAACTTCCAATTCTTATATTTGGAGCTATTGCAGCTTCTCTGAATGGCACGATAATGCCAATTTATGGCATATTAATTTCCAGAGCAATAAAAACATTTTTTGAACCACCAGATGAGCTGAGAAAGGACTCAAGGTTCTGGGCACTAATGTTTCTGATCCTTGGCATAGCAACATTTGTGCTTAGTCCAATCAGAACATATTTGTTTTCAGTGGCTGGGAATAAGTTAATCAAGCGGATCAGGTCAACATGCTTTGAGAAGGTGGTTAACATGGAGATTGGTTGGTTTGACGAGCCTGAACATTCAAGTGGTGCAATAGGTGCGAGGCTCTCGGCTGATGCAGCATCTGTTCGTGGCCTTGTGGGAGATGCACTAGCCCAAATGGTTCAAAACATTGCAACGGCCATAGCAGCTTTAATCATTGCCTTCAGTGCGAGTTGGCAATTAGCACTGATCATCCTTGCTATAGTCCCTTTGGTAGGCATGAATGGGCTTATTCAAGTAAAGTTCATGAAAGGATTCAGTGCAGATGCAAAGGTACGTCATAAAGTTAATTACCCTGCTTTCATTGCTGGGGAAATTTAAAATATCTATTAAAGCTGTTAACTTTCTTTTTCCAAGAACTGAACTCAAAATAGCTTTTGACATTCATGGGAATTTTAAAGGTCGCTGGATGATAATTCCGTAACATTTTGATTGATCATCTTAATTCCTTAATGGATGCAATTTTATTTTGCCTGTAGAAAATGTATGAGGAAGCAAGCCAAGTAGCCAATGATGCAGTTGGAAGTATAAGAACAGTTGCCTCTTTCTGTGCAGAAGAGAAGGTGATGCAATTATATGAAAAGAAATGTGAAGGCCCTATGAAGACAGGAGTAAGGATGGGACTAATTAGTGGCTGTGGATTTGGACTATCATCACTCTTTCTTTTCTCTTTCTATGCAACTAGCTTCTACGCTGGAGCTCAGCTAGTAAAGAGCGGTCATATAACATTTTCAGATGTTTTCCAGGTGGGTATATACACTTTATATAACAACTAACAACTCTTCTCTTCAAACAACTGGAGCTTAAAAATTAGCCTCTTCGTGACATTGATACTGATACTTGGTTTGCAGGTTTTCTTTGCTTTAACTATGGCAGCTATAGGAGTTTCTCATTCAAGCAGCCTTGCTCCTGATACTTCTAAAGCGAAGGCGGCTACTGCTTCAGTCTTTTCATTTATAGACCGCAAGTCGAAAATAGATCCAAGTGACGAATCAGGATTAATACCAGAAACTGTAACAGGAGAAGTTGAGTTGCACCATGTGAGCTTTAGATATCCATCTAGACCAGATATTCAAATTTTCCGGGACATTAACTTGACTATTCGTTCTGGCAAGGTATGTCCTATCCGATGTTTAATGTCCCATGTTTGTTTTGAGCAACTAGTGCATAACATTGTTGAAAATGATGAACCATCAGTCGAAATGATATCAGAATCCGTTTATGATAACTTTTCCTAGACTGTGGCTCTTGTTGGAGAAAGTGGTAGTGGAAAATCAACAGTGATCGCGTTGCTGCAAAGATTTTATGATCCAGATTCTGGTACTATCACACTTGATGGGACTGAAATTCAAAGGCTTCAATTAAGGTGGTTAAGACAACAAATGGGACTAGTAAGTCAAGAACCTACTTTGTTTAATGACACGATCCGGGCCAACATTGCCTACGGGAAAGGAGGAAATGCAACTGAGGCTGAAATTATAGCTGCAGCAGAATTAGCCAATGCCCACAAGTTCATTTCTGGTCTACAACAGGTAAACGACTACATATTTACATGGTAAAACAAGTAAACTTCTAGCACTCGAAAAATAATACTATAGTAAGATTTCTATCTTTTTTTTTATTAACATGGTACGAAAAATTGCAGGGTTATGACACTATAGTAGGAGAAAGAGGAGTTCAATTGTCTGGAGGACAGAAACAGCGAGTAGCCATTTCTCGTGCCATCGTAAAAAATCCAAAATTATTGCTATTGGATGAAGCTACCAGTGCATTGGACGCTGAATCCGAGAGAGTGGTCCAAGATGCACTAGATAGAGTTATGGTGACTAGGACAACAATAGTCATAGCACATAGATTGTCCACCATCAGGAATGCAGATTTAATTGCAGTAGTAAAAAATGGAGTCATTGCTGAGAAAGGCAGCCATGACTCTTTAATCAACATCCACGACGGGATTTATGCTTCATTGGTGGCATTGCACACAAGTGCTAAAACTATATAAGCTACTGATTTAGAAAAGAACAAAAAGAAATGTTCTTTTCTTTCTTTCTTTTTTCCCTCTTAAAAATTATAGGCTTACAAGCATAAGAAATTTTCTTTTAACTTGTGTGGTTAGATTTGGACTATGATGATACTGTTGGACTAAGACCTAACGATCATAGCAGCATCTAATTTGATCTTGACGTTAGCTAGGAGAAGGAAACATCCATGTAGGGCAGTTTTGAGCGATTCTTTTCCTTTTCCAGGCACTGTTTTGGGCGAGTCAGATGCCTACATATAATATTAGCAGTTGTACTATTTCCTTCCATTTTCAGTTGTTACTTTCCACGTAGCCATGAACCAATAATTTTCTTGTTTTCTTTTTCCAAGTAGTTCATATTTAGAACATTGTGAACCCTAATTTTAAAAATAAAGGAGTTAATGTTTCACAAAAAATCAATCTCTATTTTTGTTTTTTATTTCTACTATTTTCAATTATATCTTTCTCAAATTTTTATTTTCAAAAGGTGGTTATTGGGAAAAGATATGCTCTAAAGTAACTTACAAAGTAAATTGGCTTCTAAGAAGAATTTTAAAAACTCAAAAATCAAATAACAAAGTATTTGTTGAAAATTTTTAATAAAATATGTAAAAAAATATTTAGTTCTATTTTTTACTATCAAACTAAAATTTTGACATTTCAAATTTTATAATTAATTCTATAAATTAAAAATAAACTAACCAAATGAAGTTAAATACGCTTATATATTTTCTTTTTTATCATGATAAAATTTTTTAAAAGAATTTTGATAAGGAAAAAAATGGCCCTTTGACTCACTTTGAACACTATTACGATCTTTTTTCAAGATTCACTTATAAATAGAATGACTCAGATAAATCTTTTTAAAATAATTTTGATAAGGAAAAAGGTGTTAAAGAGACCCTCTTCGCTCCATGTTAAACACTACAATATTTTTTTCCAAATTTATTTAATTTATACACGTTCAAGAGGTTAATAAGTGAGTTTTCTTATTTTGTGTTCTTAAGTCCATTATAAAAATACATTTAAAGTTCTTATTAATATAAAAAAAGTGTGTGTTCTGATTTGTTTATGATATTTTCTTATCATTTGAGGCTTTGGAGCGATCTGAGATCCTTTGTCTATATATTTATTACAACCACTACATGCAAATGTGCTACCCATGCTAGATATGTGTAAACAATGGTTAGGACAGTACATGTAATTCATTGCTTCAAACCCAAAATTCAAGCAAATTGTTAGTAAGAATAGTTCACCATTGTTTTGGGGTCTATAGTTAACAATGGACTTATTTTAAAAAAGTGCATGTCCTCAACAATAATAGCAGTTAAATAAATCTATTGTAATCAATGGCACTTTCATGCTTTAATAGCAGTCATCACTAAAGGATACACTGAAAGGTAGATCAAGTAGTACAATAACACAACTCATAAATATATCTCTAATTAAGAAAGACAAAATTTAAGAACACATTTTATTATTGTATATAGGCTTATAGAAGTGACCATGATGTCATAATTCTAGCTAATATTGTTATTAACTTGGACTCAGCTAACTGCTAAGAAATAGAAAATAGACTTTGTGACATAATCTCAATAATTATTGACTCAGCCAAATAAAATAGTCACATGAGCTAATGCCGTAGTTCAACACTTCCCCTCAACGCCAACCTATGTCCTTCTCATCATGCTGACTTTATAGAAAAAATTTCTTAATTATATTATCACTCAAGCCTTTAGTAAATAAATATGCAACTTCATATTATGTCTTAACTTTCTTCAATTTGATTTCTTCTTGCAAAAATTTCTCTCTAATAAAATGATAATGAATTGTCACATGTTTAGTCCTTGTATGTAAAATTGGATTCAATGCTAAGCATATTGTTGACTAATTATGGCAATATAATGGAATTGTATAATCTATTAGACAATGAAGATCCTTTAGCAACTATATAAGCCACATACTTTCTTAAACTGTCATTTCTACTGCTCCATATTTTGCCTCTATTGTGGATAAAGACACACTTTGTTGTCTCTTACCACACCATAAAATTGACCCTTCTCCTAGCATGAAAACATACCTTATGGTTGAACATTAGGTATTGTGATCTCCTACATAATCTGTGTCACAAAAACCAACTAGCTTACAGTCTCCATCTTTTTTATAGAAAAAACCATAGTAAAGTGTACTTTTCACATATCACAAATTTTGTCATATTCTGTCACAACCTGAAATGGGCGGGTGACCGGCATGTGAGACCGAGGTTCAAAACCCTAAATCACACGTAAGCTTACCACTAGCGACAAAATAAATTTAAAACTCAAACGCAGCAAGTTCATACAATAGAATAATAATAGTGCGGGTCATAAAGAAATTTTACAACTAACGAAATCATGTTACTACAAACGCTACAATACAAGATAATGAAAATAAAGAAAGAATATACACCAACATAGGTAAGTGGCAGCAGACACATCACAGGAGTCACTGTTGCGAAGTTGGTAGTAGTTGACTTGAAGAATAAAGTTGAGGGGAGTCAGACCTCGCTGAGTAAGCTCACACCGTTCTACGATATCCAATGTTATGCGTATAGTCATGCATGAATATCAAAATACATCCAATAACATCAATAACACAAATAAATTGTGGGGGAGAATATCTGTAGGACCCTAATCTCCAAGGGTAAGCCTTCACAATTATAAACCTCAAATGACTACGGGGAACTATGTATCACTAACGGCCCAGCTATGCTCCTATACTCACGTAGCTGTAAGACTCTCATAATCCAAAGGGGTTGCGGGGAGCCAAGCATCACTAACAAACCAGCCCTTGCTCTAAACATCCAAAGTGATAAGCATCACAAATAAGGATCTGATCGGGAGCCAAGCATCAACCAAGATCAGCCCATAACATATCTCAATATCATAACAAACAACACTTATAATCATAATCAGTGCGCATCTGGTCCTAATACATTCCCATCAGGTAGCACGTCCTATAGATCTTTTCTTCCCCACAATCGAACATAGCAATACATATCAAATTATTAAGCATGCAATCTATCAAGTAAATATTCAGTTATGTAATGACTAATACATGTATGCAATACCTGAAATAACTTAAAATCCGATGTCGCGTTTGGGTTACTTCAAAATTTAACCAAAGATTGCATATAGTGCAACCTCGGGTCGTTCTCTCTGAAGAACAAAAAAAAAATGAAATTAATTTCCTAAGTAAATAAATGCAATGCAATCTAAACTATAGAATAGGGTGTGATTTGATCAATTACCACTAAAACTTGCAAGGAATTAGAATAAACATAAAGGACTTGTTTTGTTATTTTAAATTTAAAATGAGTGATATGAAATGGTAGTGCGTGAATGTAATATGAAGAAAGACATAAGTAATTAACAGTGATAAACGCAACCCTCTAGTTCAATAGCACAGGCAATCATCACCCAAACAAATATTGAAGTTAAAACAAATGAAGCAAGAGTTATAATCAAGCTTTAATCCAACAACTGAGCCACCTCGAATTGTTACAAAAATATTTTCCAAAATCCTAATCTACTAACAGCCATCAGAATAGTAAAATAAAACCAAGGATACTAAAACCAATGCTCAATTTTTACTCACTAATTAAGAAAACAGAATTAATACCAGCAACTGATATAATAATCCAATCATTCAAGCTACCTTTAATAATCACCAAATATTCACTAAAATCTCAATACAAAGTCTTGACCCAAAACAAAGTAATGAAATTGAACCAAAATTAGCACAATATCAGTTGCTAAATAATAATCCAACCACAGAAATCTTCCAATTCAAAGATATAATCCATACATAACTCCAAATAATTAAATAGTTATCCTAAGACCTAGGAATTACTAAATAATTAAATGGGTAAAAGATAAATGCAGATTAAACTCCCCTATGAAAGCACAAGCTCCTGCCATTGTTATTGAATCAGAGGATTAGGATGAACTAGCTACAAAAAATCATGGAAGATGCTGTCAACAGTGAGCTCCGATAGTCAGCCATAGAAGGTGGGAATGATGGTTTGGATTTGTGAGAGATGAAGAATGAAATTGAAATCTAGATCCCTCTTCTCTATTTTCCTTGCTATTCATCGATGGGACAAATTAAGATTTTGGACCAAAGCACTATTCATGCCCACGTAAACTCTCTTCTTTCACCCCCCACTTCTGCTGTTAGCTCTTCTGTAGCTTGATGTAACTATTTAATATCGTAGTTTTTGGTACACCCTTCACTGTTCACTCAAAACCCTTGTAAACCTCACACCTTTCTCTACGATGTTGTTTCTGTTAAGAAAACCTCCCTACCCAGTTGTACGTCATCGTCTTGGTGTGGGATGTGTTTTCGTGTTGCGTTTCCTACTTGCTTCTATCATGCTGGCACAATAATTCAAATAATAATCATATAATTCCATAAAGACCAATTATAGTGACAAAAACACATCTAATTGATATGAAAAATATATAAGTAAATGAGTTTGTCAACTCCCCCACACTTAGCCTTTTGCAATCCTGGGCAAATTATCAGTTAAGAGAAATCTAACAGTTAAACTCAATGCAAGCAAACATAAAACCGAGAAGGCAAGAATATGCAATCAACTCAAACAACCTTTATCCCTAGTCAACCAACAATCATGGAATGCTTCGGTGTAAAGAAACTAACACAAGAGACATAACAAGAAAGAAGGAAAAGAATCATAATAGATCTCTGAAAGATGCAAGTGTTTCACTCATCTCTTAAATAGGAAAATTTTCACTCAATTCACCTAGATTAGCATCTACAATAAGCTTGTAACGATTCTACTATCTCCACCATTATCATACCATAGATTCATGATCAAGGGACTTTGTAGGGTTGTAATGTTAATGAAAGGCTAATGAATGGATGAAATGGAAATAATAACAAATGCAATGCATGAGCGTTAAGAAACAACTTAAAATGAGCTAAAGTGCAACCATGAAATGAACACCAATGTGCAATTATCAACTTTAAAGACCCAATCTTTAATCTTTAATCTACCAAAGGATGCCTTATTTCAAACTTTATTCTTTTTGGCCAAATTATTCTCTCTTTTTTTGTTTTTTATTTTTTCTAACCCAAGAAGATAAAAAATAGCAACCTTAATTATACATATTTAATCATGAAGAACATAGTGTAACTCATGCAAAACACTTGTTTAAAAACAATGGAATGAATGAAAGTGTAGGGTTCAAACTTCAAAGGGGTAAACGAAGGTCAATTGAATAGGCTTATATTTGGGTAAAGAGGTTTAGAAATGAATGCCCCTATCATGCTCACAAATCTAGGTATTAACGCAACTTTGAAAAAGAATCTATACAAGTTCTAAAGGCTAACCAAGCCAGGTAGAAATCACACAAGATGAGACAGAAAAGTAAGGTTAAAAAATCCTTCCAACAAAGCTTTCTCTAAGATATTTCCTCCCTAAAATGAAGATGTACAACAAGATTAGTAACACTACACCAAAGGCATTCCACTATGCTAATCAACTAAGAATAAAAATTACTCAAATCAAAATGCATTCAAACCTTGACATGCCAATGTTCACATGTATAAGCAACAAGGATTTGAAAACAAAACCCAAGGATTGCAAAAGTCAAGTCAGAAGGTGGGACTTATAGCAACAAATCGTTCTCAAGAGAAAAACCCAATCAATTTAGCTCAATCAAACAAACAGTGCCTAATGAAAAGTCAAGAAAATGGCAATCCAAGCAGTGGCAAACAATTCAGCAAAAGCAATCCCTCCCCCACACTTAGTCAATACATTAGCCTCAATGTAAGAAAAACAAGTGCAGGCGAAATGGCAAGAGCAAGGGGAAACTAAATAACAAGAACTAAACGAAATAGACAACTACAACTACTTCCTACCAGAAAGGTTCCCTCCCCTACACTTATTTCGAACTATCTCAGCAGACAGATATCACCATCAATATAATAAAAAATAAAGGAGAAAGGTGGAAGGGAATAATCATGGGATTAGGGGGTCTCTGATCCTCACGGTAGTGCTTAAGCAGATGACCGTTGGCTTGTGAAACATGACCAATTTCTTCATCCACCAGCTCTACCGTACTATATGAATGCACCTTGGTAACTTTGAAAAGGCCTTCCCACTTGGTGACGAACTTCCCAGGCATCAACTTTAACCGAGCCTTGAACTTTAGAACTTTTGTCAACTTCATGGAATTCTTTCCTCAAAATATGTTTGTCATGAATCATTTTTAGCTTGTCTTTGTAGATTATGGTGTTATCATAAGACTCAAGTCTCATCTCTTTAAGCTCTTGGAGTTGCATTGTCCGGTTTTTAAGTGAAGATTCAAGGTCTGCATTACATGCCTTGATCGCCCAATAAGATTTGTGTTCGATCTCCATAAGTAGATGGCAAGACTTGCTATAGAGCAACTAGAAGGGAGACAAGCCTATAGGGGTCTTATAGGTAGTCCTGTAAGCCCACAACACCTCCTTGAGCCTTTCACTCCAATCTTTTCGGGATTGTTTCACAATCTTTTCTAGCATACACTTCACTTCCTGATTGGAGACTTCAGCCAACCCATTTGTCTAAGGGTGATAAACAGTGGCTGGCTTTTTATTAACTCCATATTTAGCGAGTAAAGACTTGATAGTCCTATTGCAGAAATGTATTCTTTGGTCATTAACAATTGCTCTTGGAATGTCATACCTACAAAAGATACGAGCACGTAAAAACTTGGCAACAGTAGAAGCACCATCTTTCCTAATTGGCACTACCTTTACCCACCTAGACATATAATCTACTGCAAGTAATATATATGAAAACCCAAATAACTGAGGAAAGGGCCCCATAAAATCCATGCCCCAAACATTAAAATTTTCACAAAAATGCATAGGTCTTAGAGGGATTTCATGCTTTTTACCTAGACTCCCAAACCTCTAACACTTATCACAAGACTTGCAAAAAGTATAAGCATCTTTGAATAAGGTAGGCCAGTAAAACCCACACTCTATAACCTTCTTAGCAGTCTTATTAGCACTAAAATGCCCCTCACAAGATAAAGAATGTGAAAAGGTAAGGATATAGTGGATCTCATTATTAGGAACACATCGTTTGATGATCTGATTGCTGCATTGCTTCTAAAGAATTGGAGCATCCCATGTATAGTATCTTGCCTCCCTCTTCAGTTTATCAGCCTGAAACTTAAACATAGAAGGAGGCACAGGATTAGCGACAATGTAATTAACAATATTAGAGTACCAAGGCTCCTGAACCACCAAGGCAAAAAGTGTAGAATTAGGAAAATAATCAACAGTAAGATCAGAAAAGTAAAATCCCTCAGTGCCTTCAGGTAACTGACTAAGGTGGTCAGTCACATGGTTCTCTACTCCAGCTCTATCTCTGATTTCAATATCAAACTCCTGCAGCAACAAAGCCCATCTTAGCAGTCTTGGTTTAGACTGGGCCTTCTTGAACAAGTACCCCACTGCTGCATGATCTGTAAAAACAACCACTCGAGAGTTTATCAGATACTCTCTAAAATTATCTAAAGCAAAGATTATAGCAAAAAGTTCCTTCTCGGTAGTGCTATAGATCACTTGAGCAGAGTCAAATATCTTGGAGGCATAAGCTATCACTCTAGATCACTTTTCCTCCCTTTGACCAAGCATAACACTAACTGCAAAGTTAGAAGCATCACAAGATAGCTCAAAGGGTAAATCCCAGTTAGGTGTAGTTAGAATAGGAGATGAAATAAGCAAGGATTTCAAAGTGTCGAAGGCATGTCTACATTTATCATCAAAGTGAAAATCAATATTTTTTTCAGCAATGTAGAAGGGGTAAAGCAATTGTACCAAAATCTTTTACAAAGCGTCGATAAAACCTTGCATGCCCCAAGAAAGACCTCAACTCTTTTAGACAAGTAGGATAAGGAAATGAAGAAATGATTTCAATCTTGGCTCTATCAACTTCAATCCCCTTTTGGGAGATGCGATGACCTAACACTATACCACGATCTACTATAAAATGACATTTCTCATAATTCAAAACCAATATTTTTTGAATACATCTACCAAGAACACGTTTAAGACTAAACAAGCAATCATCAAAGCTATCACCATAAACAATGAAGTCATCAATAAAAACCTTCATATTTGCTCCAATAAATCATAAAAGATCATCATCATACTCCTTTGAAAGGTGCCTGGAGCATTATATAACCCAAATGACATCCTTCGATAGACGTAGGTACCAAAAGGGTATATAAAAGTAGTCTTATCTTGGTTTGCAGGTGCAATCGGCACCCAGAAGTAACTTGAAAAGCCATCCAAGAAACAATAGTGAGATTTCCCAGATATTCTTTCCAACATTTGATCAATGAAAGGTAATGGAAAATGATCCTTCCTATTTGCTTCGTTCAACTTCCTATAGTCTATGCACATTCTTCAAGCATTTTGAACTCTTGATGGAATAAGTTCATCACTCTCATTTCTCACTACTGTGATACCTCTCTTTTTCGGTACTACCTGTACCGGGCTCACCCACTCACTATCTGATATGGCATGTATGATCCCTGCACTTAATAACTTGGATACCTCCTTCTTAACCACATCATGAATAAGAGGATTCGATCTCCTTAGTGGCTGCTTAAGTGGCTTGGACCCGTAAGCCAGAAAGATCTTATGTGTGCAAACTAAGGGATCAATTCCTGGTATATCCCCTAAAGACCAACCTATAGCCCTCCTATACCTTTTCAACACAGAAACTAATCTTTATTCTTCAGAACTACTGAGGGAATTGGACATAATTACAGGCAATTTGCAATCATCAGTAACAACGACATATTTCAAGTTAGGGGGAAGGGGTTTCAATTCTAAATTAGGAGGTTGCATAATAGAAGGAACCAGTTTTGGTATATCAAATGCATTCAGTATGAGTGGTGCATCCATATGGTTTGGGGAAGAGGATATAAGCTCAGTGTGGCTTAAATGTCCTCCACTTCCCAATTTAGTGCCACCATCAGATGATCTAAAAACAGCAGAATTAGGGTCAGTTTGATCAATAGAAAAAGAAAGTAAATAAAAAATGAGAGTGGTATTAGAAGGGTTAGAGCAATAGCAGGATCACTACTATCCTCTTCTAATTTTCCAGCACCATTTAAAAGAGAGCTACGTTCATAGCTTGTATAACAACTTCTTTATCATTAGTTCCTGCAAAATCAAAACACACATTTTTCTCAAGGCTATCAAGTGCAGAATCAGCAGTAATATCAAAACAAAAGGATGCACCAAAATTTTACGGAATGGAAAGCCAACTATTTATGTCTAAACAATAGAAACATGATACGTCACCCTTACATGCACAAAAATCAGAAGAACGGGGGGAGGATAAATAAGTAAGTGCATCATGATGATTCATACCTATACTATACCAATCGGGCTCATGCACATCAGTCTCATGCAAATCTTCCACATCATTATGATAACATTCAATCAAACTAATACCCAAGTAAGAACAATCTTCATAAACATGTGGCTTATAGCTTCTGAAAGATTAAATTGCACTTCTTGATCCCCAATTCCCATAGTGATAAGGCCTTTCTTTATGTTAATTACAGTATCAGCAATCAGAAGGAATGGCCTACCTAAAATCAAGGTACTCTCAGCTGGAAGCTTATTAGTCATATCCATGACATAAAAGTCAGCTGGAAAAATAAGACCTTTGACTTACACAAGGATATCCTCTAGAATGCCTTTAGGGTATTTCACTGTCCTATCAGCTAGACCAAACACTACACTAGTGTCTTTCAAAGACCCAAGGTCTTATAAACAGAGGTTGGCATGACGTTAATTGCTACACCTATGTCAAGTAGGGCATAAGAAATAGTAGTTCTACCTATGATATAAGGGATAGTGTAAGAACCCAGGTCTTTGCATTTAATAGGCATTTGTGGCTTAAATAAGGCACTAACACTCAACCCCAGTTAGATTCTCTCACTATACCTATACTTTCTCTTATTTTTACATAGATCTTTCAAGAATTTAGCACACTTAGGCATCTTTTTAATCAATTCAAGCAATGACACATTCACCTCAAGTTTGTTAAAAATTTCGAACAATTCATCATTGTCTTTCTTGTCAACAATCTGTTTACTAACAAAGTAAGAATTTGGAAAAGGCAAGTCACGAATGTTTACCTCATCACCTTTGGAGTCGGAAGGTGATCCTTCCTCCATTGGTCTATTCATGATAGTTGCTGCCTCTTCATCATTTTACACCACTGGTTATTTTCAAGACTTCTCCATGAGCTTCTTTTCTTGTAGGCTTTCAGATTGAATATAATCTTTCTTCTTAACTTGTGAGGTTTCTTGAGTAGTGTTAGTAAGAGGAGACTCAAACTTCTATTTCCTCATTAACCGGTTCTTCATCCTCTTCATTCTCTTTGAATTTCACTTTCTTAGCACCAATTTTCTTACCACTTCTCAATGTGATTGCATTCAAAGATTTAAGATTTAACACTGTGTTGGAAGGTATAGAACCACTACTCTTTACTTGTTGGTCACTCAAGTTTTTGGAGATTTGAGTAACAAAAGTCTTCAAGTTCTCATGCTTAGTCTCTATTTGCTCCAACTTAGAGAACACATTTTATAGACATGAGTCCATATTATTCCCCATAGCATTCAACTTAGCATCGGTTTGTGTCTTCTCTTGATCTAATCTTGAATTAATCCCAGCAATGCCCTTCATGATCATAGCAAATTCATCACCCTTAGAAAAAGAAGATGATGTCCCTTAATTAGACACCATTTGATTGGAAGAATTTCCTTGAGTGTTACCTTGATCCCCACCCCATCTAAAATTAGGGTGATCTCTCTAACCTGGATTAAAGGTGTTTGAGTAGGGATCCCTCTTTTGATATTGGCCATTCCTATTTTGGTAGAGGGCAGAAACTTCTTCATATCTAGCATAATTATTGGAGGCATGCATCATGGACCCACAGTACTCACAACTGGCTACTATAGCTTTTGAATGACCCACTAAATTAACTTGCTTAGCCTTCACATTATTCTCCAAAATATTGAGTCTTTTCTCCACTCGGTTACCCAAAGCAGCAATTTCAGCAAGAATATCTTGGGAAGAAACCGAAGAGGTATTGTACACCTTCCTTGTGTCTCCAAATTGAGGTTATTAGTAGTCATCTTTTGCAGTAGGTCCCATGCAGTATTGGGACTCAATTCTCTGAGTGAACCATTTTTCGCGACAAGAATTGAGGGCTTACGATATGGAAGGAGCCCTTCATAAAAAGAATTGACCAGATCATTCTTTGAAATATTGTGGTGTAGACAATAGGCTAGAAGTGTGATGAATCTTGTCCAATATTCATACATGGCTTCATTATCTCGTTGCATAACACTAGTTATCTCCATTTTAAGCCTCGAAGTTTTAAAGGCAGGAAAATATTCATCTAAGAATGCTCCTTTCAACTGATCCTAGGTCAATATGGTCAAATGTTGAGGTAGTGTGTAAAGCCACTCCTTGGCTTTGCCTTGTAAAGTGAAGTGGAATGCTCTCCTCAATACATCTTTAAGATTTGTCGTGGGTGGTCTCATGAAAGAACACACCATGTGCATAGTCTTCAAATGCCTATATGGATCATCACGTACAAAGCCATGGAATCTTGGTAAGGAAGAAATTAATGCTCCTTTAATTTCGAAGCTCACATGATCAGTATAAAAGCCATACGGGTCATAATCAACATTGGAATTATTAATCTCCCTCATGCTTCTATTATCCTCACCATCATTCCCTAGGTTGTTCTCACCATGTCCGTTGTTCCCATTAGGTCCATATTGTCTATTATTACCATTATCACCATCCATAGTATCTTGCTCTAATTCAAAATCACTAGTAGACAAGTGTTCACTAGAGGTAGCTCTCTTACTAGGTTCATGTTCACCAGATAACAAACTTGACTCTTGTGAAATATGCTCCTCCTTAACAAGAACTTGACTTGTCCCCTCTATTGTCCTCTGTCATCTAATCTTTTTCACTAACCTCTCAAGTTCAAGATTTAAAGGATTCAGAGATAAAGTCCTATCACTCCTAGGCAAAAACAATAACAATAAGAACGAGGAGCAAAACTTACTTATACAACAAGATTAAAAAAATGGAAGAATCTGATGAGTTCAAGTTTGTGTGTGTATGAATGTATGAGTATGGATGACGATACAATTTATAGTGTATGAAAGAGTGTGAAAACATGTAATATACACAATTAATCAAAGAATGTCAAAAACTTCAGCAATATGCATAAAGAAGCAATTTTCCCAAAACTTGACTAGGAGAACGGACCCCTACACTCAAGAAAGCAACCGAATAGGCTATAATTAAGCAAACAAGAGCAATGTAATCCAATAACAGCAACCAGTCAAAGAGCAACCCAAAACTTTTATCTAGCCAAAAAAATGCAAAATGTAAATGGAAATAGACTATGCAATACCAATGCAAGTATGAGGCTCAACACATAAATCCCAGTCAATATTACTAGACACTTAGTTACTAGGAAACCAATTTCTTGGTTCCCTGGCAACGGTGCCACTTGAAATAACCTAAAATCTAATGGCGCCTTGGGGTTACTTCAAAATTTAACCAAGGATTGCATATAGTGCAACCTTGGGTTGTTCTCTATGAGGAACAAAAAAAAAAAAGAAATTAATTTCCTAAGTAACTAAATGCAATGCAACCTAAACTATATAATGGGGTGTGATTTGATCAATTACCACTAAAACTTGCAATGAATTAGAATAAACACACAAGACTTGTTTTGGTATTTTAGATTTAAAATGAGTGATATGAAATGGTAGTGAGTGAATGTAATAAGAGGAAAAACACAAGTAATTAACAATGATAAATGCAACCCTCCAGTTTAATAGTACAGACAATCATCACTCAAACAGATATTGGAGTTAAAACAAATGAACCAAGAGCTATAATCAAGCTTTAATCCAACAACTGAGCCACCTTGAATTGTTACAAAAATATTTTCCAAAATCTCAATCTACTAATTGCCATCAGAATAGTAAAATAGAAACAAGGATACTAAAACCAATGCTCAATTTTTACTCAATAATTAAGAAAACAGAATTAATACCAGCAACTGATATAACAATCCAATCATTCAATCCACCTTTAATAATCACAAAATATTTACTAAAATCTCAATACAAAGTCTTGACCTAAAACAAAGTAATGAAATTGAACCAAAATCAGCACAATATCAATTGGCAAATAATAATCCAGCCACAGAAATCTTCCAATTCAAAGATATAATCCATAAATAACTCCAAATAATTAAATAGTTATCCTAAGACCTAGGAATCACTAAATAATTAAATGGGTAAAAGATACATGCAACTTAAACTCCCCTATGAAAGCCCAAGCTCCTGCCATTGCCATTGAATCAGAGGATTAGGATGAATTAGCCACGAAATATCATGGAAGACACTATCAACAGTAAGCTCCAACGGTCAGCCATGGAAGATGGGAATGATGGTTTGGATTTGTCGAAGATGAGGAAAGAAACCAAAATCTAGATCCCTCTTCTCTATTTTCCTCACTATTCATTGATGAGACAAATTAAGATTTTGGACCAAGGCACTATTCATGCCTCACGCAAACTCTCTTCTTCCACCCCCCACTTCTGCTGCTAGCTCTTTTATAGCTTGATGTGACTATTTAATATCATAGTTTTTGGTCCAACCTTCACTGTTCACTCAAACCCTTGCAAACCTCACACCCTTCTCTACGCTATCGTTTCTATTAAGAAAAACTCCCTACCAGCTGTGCGTCGTCTTCTTGGTGTGGGACATGTTTTCATGTCGCGCTTCCTACTTGCTTCTATCATGCTGGCACAATAATTCAAATAATAATCAAATAATTTCATAAAGACCAATTATAGTGACAAAAACTCATCCAATTGATATGAAAATATATATAAATACATGAGTTTGTCAATACCTATCCCAACGTATCCACTCAGTTAATTTGATATAAAGGATTATACTATAGCGGGTACTCATTACTGTATATACGCGTTTGCTATATAAATATATAAGTATCGATCGATATATATATATATACACACATATGCATATGAATATAGTTATGCATTACTACATGCTGTCATCTATGCTAGCATTGAACAGTATTCATTTGCTGGTACAACTATGGTAACAGTATGTTGGTATGAACTTACCTGGTAACCAAACTCATATGTCCGAACCTTCTAATGGGGTCCCGCTCCTGCTATACTTAGTAAATCGAAATAAAATATCTCAATCAGCGCTAATTAGGATTTATTGGGCTTAAATAATAATTTAGGTATCATTCAAATTAGTCCATTTATTAAATTCGAAAATTTCTCATATTCTCACCTAAATGTTCCCTTATTTTTATTTCGCAAACTGTTAAAAATCACATTATAATTCTTCAAAGAAAAATGATCAGTATAATTTTTAGAATTTCTAGAATTTTTTTTACAAAAGTGACCAAAATGGTAGCCAAAACTGTATCTTCGGCAACTGGAATATTCCTCTGGTCACTTGAATATTCATTCCGACCACAGAAAAATCTTCAGTCTTAGAATTTAATGATTTTTATAACAAATGAAAGCTCTTAATGAGTAGAAAAACTTTCTCCAAAGCAACATACTCAGTTTCTCAATATATTGAAACGAATTGAAGAAAAACGAATCGAAACCCTAACCTCTTTTTCCGTTAATCGGCGGCGATCCAGGCTGCGGTTGGCGATGAGACAATAGGGCTTTTTTTCCTGACGTCGAGACGAGTCGAATGGTGGTGGTGATCAGCAACAACCACCGGAAGCGACGGACCAACGATTGGCATTTTCGTCTATTTTTCTCCTTGATTTTTGCAACTATTTCGATGATGATAGTGGTTGAAATGAGTATGGTTGTGAAGGGCTCATCGAGAGGACGAGATTGGTATATAACACTAACCTATTTGAGTCACTGGCGGTGAAGAATGATTAGAGAGAGGGAACTAGGAATATTAACTTTTGAGAGGGGTTGAAATAAAATTATTAGAAAATGAGGAAAAGAAGAAGAAATCTCTTATGTTTATAGCACACGGGATGTTACATTTTATGAGATCATATGAAAGGAAAGTTGGAAACTTCAATTTGTAAGGAGAATGTCAGCGTCAGTGTTGGTAGGTTCACCACGACAAAGTAACTGTTTCGCTACAGCGAAACCAAGGGAATATTTCCAAGGACCTTTCGGGAGAACTTCGTCGTGGCCAACGTTTGGCTTCGTCGTGGTGAAGTTCCAAGGTCAAGCAAATGCACCCTTTGGGAAAAATATGTCACGGCGAAGTTTTCGGATCGAACACCAACACCTTTCGAGAAAAATATGTCGCGACGAAAGTCTGGCTTCGCCGCGGCAAAGTTACAAAATCAAGTCAAAAATTACCCTTCGGATTACATATCAACAACCACATCAATAACTCAATACAAAATACAAATGGATGCTCATGTTTGATATGCTTATAAAGCTACCCAATATTAGTCAAACTAACTTAGTTACTAAGTGTAGCTATCTTGGAGTTTGCCAATGCCTTGCAAGGATCAACAACCTTTTTGTTCTGCACTTAAGGAGTGAAAAATAATGGGTTGAGCTACACAGCTCAGTGACTAATATATTTATAGCCATTGGTAACGAGCACACAAATTAAGCATATATATATATATATATCTATACATCTATATCTCATTTTTTTTATCTAGCAATCCAATCATTAACTATTCTAACTTACAGATTCAAAGTTGAAATGTCATCACATAGAACATATCATATATATTTAACCATCAAAGCATAACTCTCAATTTTATATCATACTTAACAAATCAAATGAACTAAATGAGTTCGTTTTTAGGAGCTCATGTGCCACAAGCGGGCAGCCGGGAAAAGGCTTAAAGGCAACGTGCACATGACGAATGAAATGGTTTTTCTCTTGCCCAAACACAAGCAAATTTTTTATGCTCAATTCGTTCCATCACATGTTCATAGTTTCATGCTTCTTATGCTATTTCTTCTTTTGATTATAGCAAATGTCATAACATCTTTCAAAGCATAACATGAAAGTGAATCATAATGCATTTTTCCTACAAATACCATAATTCAAAATCAATGCAATCAAGCATATACACATAGGTAAGAATTTGCCCATTTACACAATAACTATAAACACATTACCCACCTAATTGCTTGAAATTCCAAGTTCAATTGTGCCTTTTCTCTGCTCTTGGATAGGATTTTCTTGGCTTCCTTCAAACAAACTAATTTCTACTCAAAACAATATTCCCATAGACAATTCATAAAGCTTCAATAATCACAAAATAGAATAAATGAAAATTGAGCTTAGACTCAATCTACTCATAGTTTATCTAGACTAGCAAAACTAAACCTTAGTTCAAAAACCCGCAAAAATCAAAATGGGTTCCTTGGATTCTCTTCTTTCTCCCTTTATTCCCAACACAATCCCATTTCTCTACTTCTTTTTCTACCAAAACAAGAAGAAAAGATGAAACTTACCTAAAACAAGTTGATTTCTCTTATTTCTTTCTTCTTTCTCCTTCTCCACGATTTCTTTTTCTTTTCCTAGCTTCTCCACGTTTTTCTCTTTTTTCCTTCTTCTTCCCACGATTTTCTTCTTTTTCATTTAATTAAGACCACATTTTTGTCTTGTCCTTCAAACCCTTCATTTGTTTAATTAAAAGACTACTTACCCCCCCCCCCCCTTTTGTCTCTTATGAGCATTAGACTAACTTCTA
>JANITX010000004.1:9099389-9109627 GCA_027564395.1 Erythroxylum ulei | reverse complement strand
CACTTATGCCACATAACCTCATTAACACTAACATGCCAATTAATTCCAACACAAATAAATCTTGCTAGACCCCAAAACATTTAATCATGCTTAGTCGAATAATAAAAAAAAATCAAGGGCCAACAGATATGGTCATCTCTTTGAATGCAAAATCCAAATTAGGTTTTATTGACGGAACTCTTAAGGCACCATCTGCCACAACCAAACTAGAAGACTATGTGGCATGGAAAAAATGCAACGATATGGTATTATCTTGGATCCTTAATTCTTTAACACCTGATATTGTAGATAGTGTTATTTTCTATAACGTTGATCACAAAGTTTGGAAAGATCTTCGAAATCACTTTTTTTAAAGTAATGCACTATGGATTTTTTAGGTTAAGAGAGATATTTCCTGTTTGGTTGAAGATCAAATGCCTATTGCAGCTTATTACACGAAGTTAAAAAAATTACGGGAGTTAGGCTTTTTTAATGACGTTGTTTGAACTTGTGGAGCAAATAATAAAAGGCACAAACTGATGCAATTTCTTATGGGGTTGAATGAGTCCTATAGTGTTGTTCGTGGTTAATTCCTTTCAAGGCATCCTTTACTTGATGTTGCACAGACTTATTCTTCCATCATTTAAGAAAAAAAGCAACAAAATTTGAGTCTAACACGTGAGACAATAGAGGCTTCAGCCATGGCTGTTTGTAAAGATGAACCAATAGCCCTTGTTATTCGTCACAAATCTGGTTTGTCTTCTTCTTGTCTTAATTCATCTAGTCGCAAGCCATTGCATTGTTCTTACTGTGACAGAGATCATCATACAAAAGAGACATGTTGGAAGTTACATGGTTATGACTTGGACATCCCAAGCATAAATCAGCTAACAACACTCATTCCAAGCAAAATGGAAATACTCAATCTTCATTAACATTGTCAAAGAGGCTACGATGACGCAATAGATTCAGTTCGTTATGAATGGGTTGACTGAATTACAGCTACAAAAAATGTTGTACGTTATACAGGGTAATAGATCATCTTCATCAGCTCCTCCTAAGGCAAATAATGCTAATGCTTCTTCAAGTTTGTCACCACTTAAACTAATAATTGATAGCAAGACAATAGATCACATTACCTCCTCTCCAACTCTGCTTGTCAACAGTAAAGAGAACACTTCTTTACCACCAATTGTTATGCCAAATGGAGACTAAGCTCCAATTATCTCTACTGTAAGTTTATCTTTGAGTCCAATTATCTATTTAAAAAAGGTGCATGGGATGCCATCTTGCAAAGTGGATTTGATGTCTGTGAGTAAAGTCATAAGATTTTTAAATTATTTAGTAACATTATTTCCTTATTAGTGTATTTTGAAGGATTTGATGACAGGGATGACGATTGATTTGGGTAAACAACAAGACGGACTCTATTACTTAGTTATAATAACAACGAATATGTCACATCATCCAATTCAATCTGCAGCAACCCATACCATCAAACCTTCTTCGTCTCAAACCACTTCTACAACCCTGCGGCATCAACGACTAGGGCACTTGTCCCCTTCTAGATTAGATTTCATAACCAAAACTTTGTTAAATTTTCCTTCAAAGTCAAATAGCATTTACGATGTTTGTGCTCCTGCTAAACAGGCGAGCCTTAATTTTTCCATTAGTTCAATTTCTTATATTAATCCTTTTGAATCAATCCATTGTGATATTTGGGGACCATACAAAATTCCTTCTTTCTAGTGCTAAATATTTTTTTAATGTTGTGGATAACTATTCTCGTTCTACTTAGGTTTTTTTTCATACATCATAAAAGTGAAACGAGACATCTACTTACCATTTTTTTTTCTTTTATGGAAACCCAATTCAATACTAATACAACCAATAATAGAATGGAATTTTCTTCTATACAAGATTTTTTAAAACAAAAAGGCACTACTTTACCAACATTCTTGCACTTATGTGCCTCAACAAAATGGGATTGTCAAGCATAAACGTAGACATATCCTTGAGTTAGCAAGAGCTCTTCGTTTTCAAGCTCCCCTTCTTTTACACTTTTGTTCAGTATGTGCCTCTATTGTTGTCCATATAATTAATAGGTTACCATACTTATACTTTCTTGCCAAACTCCTTTTGAGTGACTTTATGGTAAAATTCCATTTTATTCTCACCTTAGTCTTTGGGTGTCTTGCATAAGCTACGAATTTTTATGTTTCTCATAAGTTTGCTCCTCGTGCCATACGTTACGCTTTCCTTGGTTATCCTGTTGACCAGAAAGCTATAAATTATATGATATTGAAACTCACCAAGTTTTCACTAACTGTGATGTTAATTTCCATTAGGATATCTTTCCTTATGAATCCATTACTCGTTCCACACCAACCGTCAATTCTGTCCTACTTATTGCTATCACAAATCCTATTGCTTTAGAGAATCCTTCATCCATTCACCCAAAATTTTTGGAGCCCATCTTTGCCTCTTCTACTACTTCACCACCACCAATCCCCTTGTGTCGTTCTCAATGACTTCATGTTCCTCCTGTAGCTTTATGTGGCCATATTTTCAATCAAATGACGTCTCCCAAATCATTGTCACCCTCATAATCGTTTCCAAATAAAGGTATATGTTATCATCTCTGCAATTTTATTTCTTATGATTGTTGCTCACCATAACATAGTTTATTTACTATTGTTACTAATGATGTCGAGCCTACATGTTATGATCAAGATGCTTCTTAACCTCATTGGCAAGAAGTAATGCAATCTGAGTTAGCTAGTATAGAGGCCAACAATACTTGGCCTCTCACATCTCTTGCTTCTGGAATGTAGGCTATTGGTTGCTATTGGGCATACAAAATCAAGGACAAATCAGATGGCTCTGTTGAACAGTAGAAAGCATACCTAGTTGCAAAAGGTTATACACAACTCAAAGGTATCGATTATTATGACACTTTTTCACCTACTGCTAAAATGGTTACAATATGTTGCTTATGTAACATCCCGTATGATATATGTATATATAAGAGACAACTTCTTCCTTTTCCCCATTTTTTCATATTTTCATTTTTAACCCCCCTCAAAAGCTACTATTCACAAATTCCCTCTATTTAACCATTCTTCATCGCCAATGACATAAATCGTTTAGTATTATATACCAATATCTTCCTCTCGACGAGCCTGCCACAACCATACCCATTTCAATCAGAATCGTATTTGAAATTGTTGCAAAAACTGAGAAGAAAAATTGATAAAAAATGTCAATCATCAATCTGTCGCTTCCGGTGGTTGTTGTCGATCATCACCAACCCCATTTGACTCGTCTTGATGTCAGGAGCAAAAGACCCATAGTCTCGTCGCCAACTGCCACTCGGATCGCTGCCGATTGTCAAAAAAAAAAGGTTAAGGTTCCAGCTTGTTTTTCTTCAATTCATTCAAATCTGTTGCGAATATGAGTATGTTGCTCCAAAAGAATATTCCGATCACTGGAGGTATTGTTTTGGCAACCATTTTGTCACTTTTGTGAAGAAAAAAAAATCTAAAAAATCTAAAAAGTATACTAATCATTTTCTCTAAAGAATCATAGTGATATTTTCAATGATTTGTGAATTAAAAGTAGTGGAACGTTTAGGTGAGAATGGGAGAAATTTTTGAATTTCATAAATGGACTGCTTAGGCAATTCGAATGATATCTAAATTGTTATTTGAGCCTAATAACTCCTAATTAGCACTGATTGAGATATTTTTCTTTCGATTTACTAGGTACAGTCGGAGCAGGACCCCATCAGAAGGTTCGGACGGACGAGTTCAGTTACCAGGTAAGTTCATACCGACTTACTGTTTCCATAGTTGTACCAGCAAATGAATATTGTTCAATGTTGGTATAGATGACAGCATGTAGCAATGCATAACCACATTCATATGCATGTGTATCTATATATATATCGATCGATACAAATATATTTATATAGCGAACGCGTATATATAATAATGCGTACCAGCTTTAGTATAAGCTTTTATATCGAATTAACTGAGTGGATACGTTGGGTTGGGTATTGCATACATACATTGGTCATTGCATAAATGAATGTTTACTTGATAAATTGCATACTTAATAATTTGATATGTATTGCTATGCTCAATTGTGGGAAAGAAAAGATCTGTAGGATGAGCCACCTAACGGGTATGCATCAAGACTAGATGCGCACTAGTTATCATTATGAGAGTTGTTTTGTTTATGATATTGAGATATGTTATTGGCCAATTCTGGTTGATGCTTAACTCCCTATCAGACCCTTATTTATGATGCTTATGACTTTGGACGCATTGAGTGAGGGCTGGTCTATTAGTTATGCTTGGCTCAGCCCCTTTGGATTAAGAGAGCCTTACGACTACATGAGTATAGGAGCATAGTTAGGTCGTTGGTGATGCTTAGCTCCCTGTAGCCATTCGAGGTTTAAAGTCGTGAGAGCTTACCTTTGGAGATTAAAGTCTGACATATATTCTTCCATACAATTATTTGTGTTGTTGATGTGATTGAATGTATAGCATGATGTGTATGTATTTTGATAATCATGCATGATTGTGCTCATAGCATTAGGTATCGTAGGATGTTGTGAGTTTACTCAGCGAGGTCTGACTCCCCTCAACTTTTTTTAGGTCAGCTACCATCAGCTTCGCAGCAGTGACTCCCGTGACATGTCCGCTGTGGCCTACCTACGTTTGTGTATGTTCTTTCTTTATTTTCATTTATCTTGTGTTGTAGCATTCGTAGTGACAAGGTTTTATGAATTGTAAAACTTCTTTCTGATGCGCACTATTGTTATTGTATTGTATGGACTTGTTACATTCTTAGGGTTTGAATTTATTTTGTCGCTAGTGGTAGTCTTACGTGTGAATCTCGGGTCTCACGTGTCAGTCACATGCCCGTTTCATGTTGTAACAGCTTATTGGCTTTGGTAATTGCTCAAAATTGGTCTCTTTATTAGCTTGATGTTTATAATGTTTTTCTTCATAGTGATCTTTTTGAAGAAATCTATATGTCTCTTCCTCCTAGTTTTCAACGACAGGGGGAAATTCTTATATGTCACCTTAGTAAGCCTTATATGGATTAAAACAAGGCTCTCGTAAATGGTTTTCCAAGTTCTCTAGCGCTATTCAAAATGTTGGATTTATTTAGTCCAAAGTGGATTACTCATTGTTTACATGTAGGAAAGGCAAATCATTTACAACTTTATTAATCTATGTGGATGACATTCTTATCATTGGTAATGATCTCGTCGCCATATATGGTCTTAAAAAATTTCTGCATAATCATTTATGGATTAAAGATTTAGGCAACGTAAAAGTATTTTTTGGGTATGGAGGTCTCGCGGTTAAAGAAAAGTATTTTCATTTCACAAAGGAAATAAACTTTAGAAATTTCGAAAGATGGCGGAAATTTGAGAGCTAAACCCATTTATTTTCCCATGGAACACATATAAAGCTATCAGATGAAGGTAAATTATTAAAAGATCCATCTTTATACAAGCGGTTTGTTGGACTCCCAATTTACTTGACTATTACTCGTCCATATATCATCTATTCAGTGCACATATTGAGCAGATTCATGCATGTTCCACAGAAACCTCATATGGAAGCTACCATGTGTGTATTACAGTATTTAAAGAACAATCCAGGTCAAGGTTTGTTTTTCCCTTCACAAAAAAGGTTATCTTTGTATGCTTTTTGTGATTCTGATTGGGGAGATTGCCCAGTATTCTGAAAACCAACTGCAGGCTATTGTGTTTTTCTGGGATCTTCTCTTATTTCATAGCGAATAAAAAGGCATAAGACTATTTCTCTATCCTCAGCAGAAGTTGAATATAAAGCTATAACTAGTACATGCTGTGAGTTATCTTGGTTACTATCACTGTTAAAAGATTTGCGAATATTGCATCCAAAGCCAACATTGTTGTATTGTGACAACAAAGCAACCCTATACATTGCATCTAATTCTGTATTTCACGAAAGAACCCGACACATAGAAATAGATTGTCACTTTATTCGTGACAATATTCAAGATGGTCGAGTCATAACTGAATATGTTCTTTCAACTAAACAACTTGTTGATGTGTTCACTAAACTATTAGGAAAAGAAGTTTTTTCTAGAATGAAATGCAAATTGGGAGATTTTTATATTTACTCTCCAACTTGAGGAGAAGTGTTATAAAATTTAATTGTATCCTCAGATTGATGGAGTAAATTTTGTAGTTGTCCATATTAGAATAGCTTAACTATAGGAGTATAATAGCTCAATTATAAGGATAGATTCTCTATATATATACATATATATATTCGTTTCTGTTTTCAATGAATAATAAGAGGAATATTTTTTTTATCTTCCTTCTTTTCAAAAATGGTTAACCAACTTGGTATATGGAGATTTGTCAATATTAACCTACTTACCCAAGTTACATTTATATTAGATATTCAATTATTTGTTCTCTTTAGTTCACATTTCCTAACTAAATTCACTTATATTGGAACCAACATTTAATAGGATATAGTCTTGAACAACACTTTCTCGATCTGTCTTTACAGATATAATGCTGAAGGTGTAAATACGGAGCTCTTGATTTTTCACGCCTCGCCAACAAATTTTGACAAATCAGCCTCCACGTGTCTCACGTATTGTTCGAGAAACATGCATGTACTGCGTACACGTAAATCCAAAAATCAATAACCACAAGCGACATCCTCCGGCACACATGATGTCCCTTTCTTCGTTGAACACAATACACTGTGTCTGTCTGCAATAATGTATGGTCCGCGAAATCCAAAATCCCCACAATTAGAAGAGATATCCTTTAGCGCTGCGCTCACTTCACCGAGACCTTATCAATTATACTAAGTTCTAGATGTTCCACATCTGTCTGCATGCATAGTGGATGAGGAAGTCATTTATATGTCCGCTTAGGGTCAATTTTCTGTGGAGCTATGTCCATCGCTGTCTAGAAACTACAGCACACAATTGACTTATCTTCCAAAATTAATTCAATATGATTTTAGAAATTCCATCAAATAAATGTTACACGAAAGAAAGCATTGCTTGTAGAGTAATTTTACACCTTACAAAATATGCTCAAACTGGAACTGATATTATATATCATAATGTAGGTCTTACGAAGACACGGAGGCCAAATTTATTAATTAGTTACATCACATCTGCAAAGGTCTTACAAAGACAGGGAGGCCAAATTGCGGCTGCAGGGTGAGGTTGTCCGCAGGAGCATGCTTGTACTCGGAAGCAAGAGTAAAACTAAAATTCTGGAGAAGCAACGCCAGCGCAGTTTTTGCTTCGAGCATCGCGAAATTTTGACCAATGCAAACTCTTGGACCCGTAGAGAATGCGATGAAAGCATTGGGGTGTGTGGCAGCCTTGGACACACCATCCTTAAATCTCAGCGGATTAAACTCATTTGCGTCGTCTCCCCAGTAAATTCTGCTCCTGTGAATCGCGGCTATGTTAATCATCACACAAGTGTTCTTCGGAATCAGCAAATTCCCAAGTTTCATGTCTCGTGTTGCCTGTCTAATAAGTTCCGTCGCTGGACCATAAAGTCTCAGAGACTCAAGTAAAACCATGTTCACCTGGGTGTAGATATATTACACAAGTCAGTTTAGTCCTTTTTCTGATATTAATTAACTTGATAGAACAGCTTACTAATTTTAACTTGGTTAACATGTCAGCATCAGGAATTGCAGTCCCACATGCCATGAAAACCTCTTCTCTGAGTCTGTCTTGCCAATCCAGATGCTTGCTCAGCAAGAATGTCGTCCAAGTTAATAAAGTGGAGGTGGTCTCGTGCCCAGCAAAGAAGAAAGTTTTACACTCCTCCATCGTCTCATACAAGTTCAGCTCTTTGGAATTTCTCGAGGCTCCAATCATTAGACCAAGTAGATCATCTCCGTAATCAGCTTCTGAATTTTTAGTAGCTAGGGACTTCAATCTATTGCTTACGATTTGCTCCAGCGTCCTCTTCAGTTTTCTATCTAGTTTCCATATCTGAATATTGGATGGAGTTGGAAGATACCTAAAAAGAGCCAAAGTGTGAAAAGAAACAACCTATTAGGTGATGCCAGGCAAAGATAGTTGTAGGACAAGAAGAAGCATGAAACACCAAGTCAAAGCACACACTGGCTTCCAGGGATAAAGATGTTGGTGGCCGAAGCTGCACAGCATCTCTGAAGCTCTTTTTGTGCCTTAAAGGCTTTCATTCCTTGAACATAACTGCTGCCAAAGGCTGTATGTGAGATTATATCAGCCGTAAGCTTATGAAATTCTTCGTTTATCTTGATTTTCACACACAGATCTTCAGCTGCCATGGCTTGAGCTTTCCATTCGTCAAGCATCTTTATGGTGCATTCTGACATTCTCTTGATCATAATCTGCCAAAACCATTTTCAGATTGCACAAACTACGTTACCTCAATCAGTAATACTAAAATATGGGTATTTTTCTATAGTGTTACTAAATAAAAACTCCATAGTCCCTAGTTAATTTGAAATGATGCCCCTTTTGTTCAAGTTAAAAGAGTGCTTAATTAAGATGGAGACCTTGAGCTTATCCATAGAGAAGGCAGGATTAAGAATTCTTCTGTGCCTTGCCCAGTCCATTCCTTCCAAAAAAATCAACCCTTTTCCAACGAGCTTTATTAATGAGGGTCTGGTCTCAGGTTTGACGTAAAACCCAAATTTATTTGAAAATATTTGTTTGGCTAGCTCGGCATCTGCTATGACAACTCTTGGCTGGGTCTCGTGCCAGTACAGCAGTGTGTTACCTGAAATGTTTACAATTTAAGATTATTTGACCAAGTTGCTCGTTACCAGTTGACTATAATGAAATCAATAGCTAGAATTAAACAATCATATACTTTAAGATGGAGCCATGACGCATGCATATAAACCATAGGAGAGAAGAAACTGACCGTATTCTGAAGACCATTTGTGATGATGAGGAAGAACTTTTGGTATGATATCATTAGAGTTGATATCCAAGACCAACTGAGAAACTTTCCGCTTCAGTCTCTTTACTTCAGTAATAGAACCATAAAGAAACTTATAAGGTGGGCCTCTGACTCCTTGCTTCTCCAACATTTTAGTTACAACATATGGCCTCCATACAGCAACTTTAAGCAATTCCCAAATTAATGTGACCAGAACGGCTGCTAGAGCAACCATGACAATGCCTAGATTACCCATTTTCGGGAATAGCAGCTGGATTAAGGTTTTATGTGACGACAAAAACTAGACCAAGTAAGGGTAATCTAGTTTATATAGATTTTACGGTTACAGTGCCCACAAGTAAGGGTGAATGCCGTCCTCTAACTTGTTTCACTAAATATAAGGTAAGAGACCAGGAAGGGACCGAAATCCTGACGTGAATGTGACTTGGAGGATGAGGTCATTGCTTTATATGGACTTTAATGCTTTGAGGCTCCTGCTCAGGAGAGACAGTGATCTCTGTCATTTTGCGCTGCCTGTTCAGTCACTTTTCATATCAGTGTTCGTTCCAGATTCCATCCACACATTTTACTCTATACAGTAAACTGGTCTCAGCCGTTCCCTATTCGCATTGGGTGTCAGGTCCACTTGCGGTGGTTCCCAACAAAATAGAAACTTCGATACTCTTTATGATTCAGCCCACACCTTTCAGATTGGTGCAACTTAGAGTCGTACTTGATTTCCATTTTTGAAATCTAGAAGCTTATTGATTTCACTTCAATGATTGTGGCTCATATCAAAAAGATAACAATGAAGCTAACTATTAAAGATTAGTTCACACACTCGCAAGACTTTTTTGGGTAAACCACTGGTATCTGAATTCACTGGGTCGACTAATCTGGTTCGAGGCATAATCACAGTTAAGGCTCCTTGCCCCTCCCTGCGGATGTGTTTAGTGGGGATCGAACCCGAGAGTTCTTCCCACAATGTAACATCCCATTATTTGTGGGAGGGTTAGATTGATAAATGTGAGTGATTAATGAGAGCTAGAGATGCATTTTTCATGTTTATGCGTAAATTGCTACACACTTATACATGGTTGTTGCACATGAAAATAATTGTACATGCATTCATGAATAATTCTGGGTATAATTAGATTGATTTGTGAAATTTTGAGAATTTTGAATGTTTTACATTGGAAGTGTTATGGGTTAGTGGAATTGTGATATTTTTGAATTTTGGTGAATTTAGGAATAAGTTTTGGAAATTATA
>JANITX010000004.1:9052579-9067519 GCA_027564395.1 Erythroxylum ulei | reverse complement strand
ATTATTATTATTATTATTATTATTATTATTATTATTATTATTATTATTATTATTATTATTATTATTATTATCATCATCATCATCTTCTTCTTCTTCTTCTTTTTTCTTTTCTTTTCTTTCTCTCGTTAGCTCTCTCTGTCTCTCTCTCTCGCTTCCTCTCTATTTATATAGGTCATTTGGAAACAACCTCTCTACTAGTTAGGGGTCAGGTTGCATAGTATTGGACCTCCTTAGACCCCGCGGAGTAGCGAAATTCATACTGGGTATTGTGGTTGTTATTGTATTGAATGTTTTAATATAAAGTTCATGTGCATAATTTATCAATTAAACTATGCTCATATAATAATTGTAAGTTATTTCTTTTTAGACTGTTTAATGAATGAACTTGTAATCTGAAGGTTTAATTCTTAATAAATCATGTGTTCCCTTAATAACACGGGCGCCAAAAGCATGATAATTGCTAGTTCCTTAGTTAAAAGTCTAGAAATTCTACTTTTTCCAAAAGGGTTGTCCAAGATGCTTTAGATAGAGTTATGGTAATTAGGACTACAATGGTTATTGACCATACATTATTCACCAGTAAGACTATAGATACAATAGTAGTGGTTAAAATGGATTAATAATATAAAAGGCAGACATGAAACTTTGACCAACTACAAAGAGGGTTTGTAAATGTCCTTAATTGTATTTCACACTAATGCCAAAACCATTTAAGTTACTAAATGATAGTGCATTATCTACTTTGACAGATGACATTCAATTAATTAAAATTTTAACTTAATTTTTAATAATCATTTTTAGAGCTACCATGCATAAAGTAATAGCACCGGAGTAAAATATAAAATATACCTGCTAAGTTTTGCACTCAGTTTTGAATAATATCTAACAGTTTCCCCTCTTGAAAATTTGATTAAAATTACTCAATCTTCATACCAACTTGTAATTATCATATTGCTTACATTTTTATCAAACTGCATGAGGATCGATACCAAACAAACTTATCACTATTGACTATTTTTATAAAGAACTTCAATTTCTTCTTGCATTTTTTCCATCCATTCATAGGCGTTTAAATTATTAAGTGTTTCTTAAAAAGTGAATGACTCTCTGACATCATTTAAAAGGTACTATGCTATATTGCACTCCATTTTATAATCTGAGTGCTAATTTGATAATCTTTTGTATTATTTAATTGGAACACATTTGGAACTTTAGATTTCACTATTTCTTGAACATTTTGCCTTGATGTTGCTTCAAAAGGAGTTTTAAATTCTTTTTCCACCCCTATAATAGTATCTAAACTTCTTTGTGAAGTGTTGTTGTCTTTTTCTTCCCTTTATTATTTATCTTCTATAAAGTTGTTTCCCTTCTAACAATAACCTTGTAGATAGTGAGATCCCCAAGTAATACCCTTTTACTTCGTAATTATATTCTAAAAATAAGTATTTTTTTAACTTTAAATTCAACTTAATGGTTTCTTTGGTATTATGTATTATGTACATAGGACTTTCAAAAAATAGAGGTTAGAATAATCCACTGACTTTCAAGTCCACATCTCTATTAGTTTCTTTAACTCAATTGCAGTTAATGAAACCCAATTCACTATATAATATATGGTATTGACTACCTGTGTCCTAAAAGCCTTATCTACGAATGGTACTTTTAACATTGCTCTTGTTCTTTCTAACAAAAGTTCTCTTTATCTGGTTTACCACTCTATTTTGTTAAGGAGTTTATGCAGTAGTGAATTATCATTTGATGCTTGTTTGCTTACAAAATGCATCAAATTCATTACCATTGTATTCTTTTGCATTATCTATCCTTAAGAACTCATTCTTTTTTACCATATTCAAGTTCAAGCTACATTTTAAAAACTTTGAAGGTTGGGACCACATCTACTTTCCTCTTAATAAGATACACCCAATACCTTCTCTAATAATCACCAATAAAAGAGATAAAGTGCTTCTCACCTTCTATGGATAGAATTGATGCATGTCAAAAATCAAAGTGAGCCAATTTAAGAACAATCTTGCTTATTGAATTTGATGTGTTAAATTTTACACGATATTTCTTACTTATAACGCAGTGCTCGTAAAAAGGTAGTAATACTCTGTATACCTATAGAGTAGCTTTTGCTTAATATAGATCTTTAGTCCTTATTAGATATATCTCTAAATTTTTTATATTATAACATTAAAGATGTCTTACTTGGATTTCGTAAAAGGACTGATGCTTTTATTTTTTGCAGTGTCTCTCTCTTTAAATTATACAAATTTGCACCTACCTTTTCTCCCTTTATAAGTATAGTGTGTCTCAAATTATCTTTAAATTTTCTTTGATAATTTCTATTTTTTAATCCAATATCATCTTGTCATCCTAGATATAGGAACTTATTATTCAAGTTGTCCACATATCATACTACTTGAAGAGAACATATTGTATCACATTATAGATTATTGTCATCATCTAAAGTAAGTGCGAAATTTTCTCGAGGACTAAGATTTTTCTTATTTAAATTCTAAAAATATTTTTTCATGTGAATTTTCATTCCACAGTTGTAGTATTTTAAGTCTTCTTAATTTTTAATTTTGACCTACCATGATTTTGACTCCCATTTGGGCCATAATCGAATGATCTCCCTCTTGTCACTATTAAAGCTATGACTTATTATGAACCAAATTGCATGTCTTCCTTATTCTTAAGTTGATTTTGCTCCTCTAGAATCAAAGTTACAACATTATCAAAGACTAAGCAGCATGTAAGAAGATTATTGGTTAAGTTGATAATGAGTTGAACATACAAATAAGGTAGACTTTCAAGTGGAAGTTTGACATGTTCATGTGACTATTTTATAATCCAACGATATAAATTAAGATGATAGAGTTGTCAAATTACTAATGTGCTTGGTCATTGAAGTGGACACTAACAAGTAATACTATAAAGTTTCTTCTTAAGGAAAATTTTATTGTAGATTGACCTTATACAGTTTTGTAAAATCATCTCATATCTCTTTTATTGTTTTTTTTTTCCTTCTGTGCACTTAGACAAAACTTTATCAGCTAAAACTAGATGAAATTTTACACAAGCATTCATATCCATTTCATTCTATTTAGCATCATCTATGAAGCCCATCAGCCTTTCATTAATAGTTGCAAAGCACTTATTTTTGTAAGGATATATTTCATCTTCAACTCTCATGATGAGAAATTATTTGCATTAAACTTCTCAATCCTAAATTTAAATGTCATTACTTCTTTCCCAAACTACTTTAAGCTAAGAGATATAACTCTCACTATTTCACGTAAACAATAGTTATATATATGAACAGTACATAATAACGTCAAAAGGTAGATAATATATAATCACAGAACATATAATAAAAAAGATATATACCCTAATTATACTCTAATACTACTTATATAATATCTAACAAAAAAATATATGGCCATCCTGCTCCAATTCTACTTCATCCTAATATACTGTGGTGTTTTTCTCTAAAACGTTTTTAGGATATTATCAAATTTGATGTTTCTCTCCCTATAGACAACGCATTTTATTTCTCATTTATTTTAACATCATTATCTTTCCATCTCCTAGGAAAATTTGGAAGTGCTCTAAATGAACACTACAAATATAGGAGACTTCAAAGTTCCGATGTCCATTTCTTGTCATTTTCATGCATAACTGTAAATAGTTTTGGCTGTAAGAGAATGACATAAAAATAAGCATAAATCTTAGAAATACAAACTTGATTCTAAAAACCCTATAATAATATTAAAACTATATAGTTGAATGATCAAATCATATATAAATGAGTTGAATTAAGAACTAATTTAAGAATCTAAAATTGAATTTTATACAATTTTTTACAGAGCTGTGATAAACTAAATATAAGTTATTTTTATTAATGTAAATTAATATTAATTAATTCATATTTATGATAATGTGTTAACTTTATAAATTGTTTTTTATTTTGTGTAAAAGGAAAATAATATAATTTAATTACAAAATATTATTAAAACTATTTGTACATCTTTTCCTTATTTTAATTGTGAGACTATGTACAAGTGTTTAAGAGAGCATCATAATCTAAAAGCCAATCCAAATTGGAAGGTGTTGTAGAATGAAGAGGTTTTAACGAGAATTAATTAATACACAAGAAGTTCTAATTAGGCACTGAAGTTCAATGCTTAATCTGAACTTATGAAAACCAGCATACAAAGGACAAAGCAGAAGAAAGTAAAAACAAGAAGAGGACAAAAATATTATCTTAAAACGGCTAAATAAACAAAGAGAAGAAGGCAAAGAGATTGCTATCAGTTAATATTGGGCAGACCTGGACGATGTAATATGCCACCAATTTGTTATCCAAATGAAAGATACGTAGATATATAACTATAGACAGCCAACAAAACTTTTATCAACAACTTCGGTTTTGATCATTCATTCAGTGGTTACAAATGTTGGAAAAGCATATACTTCATGACTATAATGTGCTAGCCAGCATATCAATGCTAAAGTTTGTTTCATGTTTGTGTTTATCGGTAGCAGCTATGAGTTGTGTTCGGTAATTATATTGAGTTCAAGTCGAGACCCTAGCTCTCTCTCCCGTAGATAAATTATGCATTGCATGATCCCAGGTGTAACTCAAGACAGGCGTCGCTGATATTGAGTTTGTACTTAAAAAGATTATCTAGAGACAAAGATGTTACCTTCTTTGATTAACCACCAGAGATAAGACTGTCTAGCAAGCCAAACTTGTCCAAGAAGTAACGGGTGAAAAGGTACTAAAATTTCAAGTGCCACGTTAAAAAATTAGTTGATAATTTCAATCAACCAAAATAACCAAGTTTATATCAAAATTTTAAAAAAGTTAAATCCATAAGATAAGAAGTTTAGAGTTTAAAATTAAATTGAAAATTTTGAAATATGATTAAAGAAGACTATCTTTACTTATCGTTTAATTGAAAAAGAAGATTGTTAAATAAAAATAATTAATTTATTTTAATTTATAAAAATTATTTAGTTTATAAAAACTGATCAATTAATTAATAAACTGATGAATTTTTAATAAATAAAAATTATTAAAATAAATTGAATTGAAAAGTTAAAAACTGAACTGGTTTATTGATCGATTCAAAATTTTCACGGTTGAATTTTATTTATCAGAAATACTAGTTTAAATTAATTATACTTACTTAAATGTGTATTTAATTCTTAATTCTGTATACACTGGTTTAAAATTTTGTATTTAATTTTGAAAAATATGAATAATTATACAATTAAGACATAATTATATTTGCAATTAACTGTCTTATTTTATCACATTTTAATTAGTTTTAAATTTTAAAAATAGTCTAGATATTATTATGATCATATTAACATTGGCTTGAGTTTTATTAAAGAATAATAGAATTTACATATAACTATAATTTGTTTGAAAACTTGATTATATAAAAGTTGTAGTCATAATTATTATTCAATAATAAAAAAGTTTAGTTTTTGCTCCCCATGACCTAATCCCATAAAAAATAGTCTAATTCTGTTAAAAATTTTCTTAGGTTCTTATTTTATCTCTTTCGTTCTCTTCTATTCTTTTTACACATAATTCCCAAATAAAAATTCGTATAATCATGATGTTTGAACCAAAAATCTAGCTAGGCTGGCAAGTCCATCCATATATGTTATATCTTTGCAAAAGTAGCTACCAAGTATTAGCCCTGCATAGGTACTAATTATGCTTTATTTCAATCAACTAATTTAGACTGTAAATGTCACATAAATCTTCCATTTCCATGACAACACAAATTGCAGGGGTATAATATTGCAGTTGTCAGGGGGAGAGGATTGCAATTGATCGTGCAATGATAAAAGATCCCAAAGTACTAATATTGGATAAAGAGTGCAATAGATGCTGAATGTGAGAGGGTAGTCCAATAGCCCACAGAGTACCCACCATCAGGAATGCAGATACAATTCACGTGATTAAAAAGTGAGAAATTGCAGATAGTGGTACGCACGAAACATTGATCACCAATCAAAGGTGGTGTATATGTTTCCTTCGCTGCATTGCCAACTAGTCGCGAAACGGGTTTAAGCTGCGACCGCCGCCGAGGAACAAGAAACTTGAATTTTAAAAGGAGGCACACGGTTGCTTTCTATCTCTAGTAGTGGTAAATTAAAACAGCATACAAATTCATTATTTTAGTCATGATAAGCTTTGAATCATTTTCAGTAGTAAGTTATGAAGGACCAGATACAGATTTACATTCAGTAATTACTAGTTTCTAATGATTATTACCGTAAGATAAAGATTGCATGCTCACCAATCGTAGGTCAAAACCAAATATTCAAAGTTATAACGTTAGCCTTACTTGAAGGAGGAGACCCTACTAAAACAAAGCCAAGACTATTTGCACTTAACAACACAGACACTAAGGCCGCTTCGCTGAAACGAGCTGACGTAATCCCTTTTAAGGGTGGCTATGGTAAATCCGGTCTATCAATCGACTACAATAATTTAACGCTGAAATAAGCTGAGAAATTAAAAGGCAATTACTCATTCATCATCATCATCATCACTGTACAAAACAAGACCAGTTTTAGCAACATCATGGCTCTCAATTGGGACGCCATTGGAGAATTTCACTGGCTCTGATGACTTCTCTGTAACATCACAGGCTTGTGATTTCGCTAGGCCTGACGATTCTCTATCATTCCCATCATCGATCTTTGCTTTTTTTGCCTGGGGTTTGACCTTAATAAGCATACTCAGAGGTCGAGATGGTGGATTCTTCTTCCCAACTGGCTTTTGTTCCTGAGTACAACATTATATTACATTTAGTAAGTTACTAATACCAACTCTCTTTGCACGATTCCCCCTTAGAGCACAAAAAGTTCAAGTAGTACGGCGTTCTTTGACCATAATTTAATCAGTTTATAGAGGATGTTCGCACGCAAGAAAGGCCTTGAATAGATGATAGTAACCAATAGATTACAATTTGAAATCCATTCGCTGTACAAACCATAGAAGGGAGGGCAAAATGTGTCATTGTGAAGTAAAGAATTAACAATCTAGACTGCATATCAGAATAGTTGTGGCGGATATTCACCTTAAGATGATGGATGCCATATCTAGGAAAAATTGAGCTGACCCTTGAGAATTATACTGTTTTCTCTGAGGTGCTGAGTCTTCAGACACACTCTCAAATATGGCACACAGATTGGCTGCCATCGACCCATCAAACACTTACTTTTTGGTACATAAGAGCACATATGGTGACCTTTACAACTAGGCTAGATCTCTCTTGTGAACATCCTATATGTTTTATATGACCCACATTAACATCTAAAGCCATAAAAATCAAGGAACAATTCATATGCCACAGAACAACACAAGACAATATCACTATTATGCAATCATAAATTCGTGTGAAAAACCTTGAGAGGAGCAGAATTTGACAATGAAGAGTAACCAAGCAAGTCTTATATGATGTAGGTAATCCCTATCCCATGAACTGTGATAAGGATCAGGGCATAATCCAACTAATACGATTGGTTGAAAACTAACCTCGACTACAGAAACATGTGGCATCTCCTTCATTTCTTGCATAACAGCAGACTTAGCTGCAACTGCAGCCTGAGAGAGAAAACAAGATAAAACAAGATGTCATATGAAAAAAGATTTGAAAGACGGATAAAAAACTGGTATTCAGATCTTATTTCTTCTCAGATAATTTGATCTTTTTCAAAACAATCAAATAGCAGTAACATATTAGTGGGCTCCAATTTCCTCCTGCCCAGGGACTTGAACATAATATGGATCAGCATGCACCAATGAAGGTGTACAACTTAAAGGTCACACTGCAACAAAAACGCCATCATCAAACCCTTAACTTGTCTGATCAATGTCATGAGTTTTCAGTAATATGGACAATCATAACCTCTAAATTTCAGAAAAAACAGAAATCTATTAAGACACATATAACTTAGTCTCACAGTCATCTACAACTGAAAAGATGGATAACAAATTACCTGGAAACTTTGAAGCTCTTGTGCTTCCTCATCTGCCAATCGTCTCTCATATTCCCTTCTTGACTGCTCACACCAAAATAACAAATTAGAATAAGCATTAAACATGGAAAAAAACTAGTTCATATGCAAGACATCTAGTGCCAACCAAAGAAGAGAAAAACAATTAATTCATACTGTGTGTTAAAGAGAAATTCAGTTATGGTGAACTTTACATAAATAAACAAATAAATATATGATGTAAAGGTAAACAACAACCAACTATGAATAAAGATCCTAAACTGTTTGGTTCAAAATGTCAGAATCAACAGACTAATCTTACAGTCAAAACAATTGCTACATAAACAGCCTTTCAATCCCAACCTGATTTTGTTGATTAGTGATTATCAAAGGAAATATCAACAAAGGGTATGAAACGTTATACCCTCCGTTGCATCCCTCAGACCACTATTGGTCTGATAAACACAGCCTTACCATTTCCAAATTATCAAGAAATTCAGTCTCATCTTCATCCAAAGCTTTAGGTGGCCCTACAATAAAATCAGTAATTTAATCATGGGAATCTTAATAGCCCATTGTTCAACATCCTGTATAATGACACAGTAACTTGTAACAGACCAAAAACTGAGTCTTCAAAGATATAACAAATATATAAGAAGTGTTTCGGCAAGACAAATTCCAGAGATACACCTTAGCATAGAAGAGAAAAACCAAGCAATATTTAGTGAGGAGCATGAAAATAAATACTCATATAAGTCAGATTTAACATTTTCAGCATGGATGAGACTTTTCATAGCACACACTACCATCCCATGCAATCTGGGTTATCATCAGAGATAACAAAAAGTCACAATAATGAAAGTGTATCCCATCTGCTGTTAATTTAGCGAAGTAAAGAACTCACTATGTTTGAAACGTTCATTAAATTCAGCATCTTTCTTATCCTTATTCTCCTTTAAAATCTGCAACAAGAGAAAACAGATAAGATGATTGCGGACAACTGAAATTTAGCATTGATGACCCATTGGATTCAGAATCAACACTTAAATTAGTGCTTATGAGCAAAAATTCATCAGTAAAAGAACTTGTCATCAATCACCAAATTATGTACAAGAAATGAATCATGAAGCAAGAAGGATACAATGAAATCAATCTACCTGCTAGAGATCAAATTTCTTCTCACATTTTTTAAAATGAGAAAAGAAGATGCGTATTTATTGTCCAAATATTTTATTAAAAAAAACAAACTTAGAAAAGAAAATTGGTTTGAATACCTCAGAGGAGTGGCAACTCAGAGATACATGAAAAACAAATACTTGGTTCATTAGAAACAAGCACTAAAGCATGGAATCTGGTAATAAGAGCAGAAACTTGTGAAATGAAGACAGCTCATCAACAGGGACATCATAACTAACCCAACAATAAATATCAGAAAAGGGACATCAGCGCATGAAATGCATCAACGATTTAAGCCTACATTTAGAAGCAGTTTACCAATTGATTAAGTTGAACATTCCAAACACTTACGGAGAAGAAAAGGTACTCCTGCGCCTAGCGGAAATTGACTGGTGCCTCCATTCTTTGATTTCAGGTTGCAAACAAATCAATCTCTCATTCTTGTAAGGAAGGGAAAATGTGCATTCTTTGCCAGGCTTAATTTTTTTATTTAATTGAAGTAGAATGTACTCCTATGCTATTATATTTATTTAAACGTCTACTTCACTCTTACCCTGTTATACAGTACCTAGCTCTAACACCAGGGCCGTGCTTTAGTTAGCCAAAATTCTCATATTCGTTCGAATCATCGTTTGATATTTATATTATCACTCTTATTACAAGACAAAAGCGTATAACAAGAGAGACAATCAATACACAAAAATTTTGGTATCTTTACGATACCTCGTAGAGAGGTCGATCCCTCTGGGCAGTACCATCTTCAACGCGTTCACCTCTTATCTTCTTAGCTTCATACAACTGAAAAATACACCAATTCAAGCACAGTAAACTTCAACATCAAAACAACTAACACGAAGGGTTTGATGGATAATCAAACTAACGAGTACCTGTTCCTCTGAGACAAAATTCATCAGCCTTACTGGACGAGATGATTCTTCCTCCATAATTAACATACACAAATCGCGAAAACCTTCAATCTTCTATCAACGTTACCTCAATAGCTTAAGGTTCTAGGGTTTCCTAAGAAGAACCGCCAAGAACAGGGAAATCCTTGCTCTGGCGCGCGTCCGCATCAGAACAGACACTATTAATTTCGATATGCCACGTGGCGGTATATGAATGGGACGAAAATTCCTTCCTAGTGCCGAGAGCATCTGATTGCTCCTCACCCGACTGCCCGAGTACGCAGCGATTTGAGCCTAAAGCCCAAAATATAAACTGATCCCACCTGGAATCCATTTGTTGCCAGCTGGCACTAAATCTCCACCGTTAAACTTCAATACTTTTCATTACACCGTTGGATTCGGAAAAGAGCGCGTGTCTTCCATACACAAGACGTGTGAAGCCACGAGCATGCCACCCTCAGTTAGCGCCGCTCGTCCAGATCAGCAAAACATAATCAGAACCAATTAAAAGAAGCCACATATCTCTCTCTTTAGTTCTCTGTTGTTTCCTTCGTCGTGGCGGACAAATAAAAATCAAACTTATGACTCATTGTTGCCTTCAGTTTGCGCCTTACCAGTTAATCATCATCTGAATGGATATGGAGACCGCTCGTTTGATTCGCCGGCCTGTTCTTGGCGTCTCCAGCGCCGGATTTGATTCACGCTCTCAGAAATTTGCTGCCAGTGATCTGAGGATTGTAAAATCTAGAGTTTCTTTTAGAGGCTGGAATTATGGTGGATTTAGTGATTCAGGGCATATACAATACTACGAATCGCCACTGAGATGTGGTATGATCAAGGAGAAGAGTAAAGAGATGAAAGCAGAGAAGAAGAAGATGAAGTTGATTAAGAGATTATCCAAAGATTTGGCTAGCTTTTCAACAGATGAAGCCAACAGGAAGACGATTTCGGTGAGTTCGATTACTGTTTCTTTTTTTCGCAAACCTCTTAATAGGCTAAGGATTTCCATGTTTTAAGCATTATCTTTTGTATTGAAATACGGATTATAGTAAATTTTGCTGATAATTTTCTTGATGCAAGATTGCAGATAATTTACATGCTTCATGTTGCTGGATTATGGTCATACATGTTTATAAAATTGTTCTGTGCTTTTCTGAAGAGATGATGATGAGTTCTGCTAATTTTGGTTGTTTTCTATGTTACTTATGAACCATGAAGTAACATGTTACTTGTCTGGAGCAGGAAGCGACGGAGGTTTTACTTGCAGGGCTGGAGTATGTGAAAGCACAGCATAAAGAACAGAAAAAGAGAGCAAAGCTAGAAAAGGCTCAGCGTGAAGCAAATAACATGTGCGAGTTGGAATCAAGTTCATCATCAGAATCAAGCAGCGATAGTGATTGCGGGGGGGTAGTTGACATGAGAAGTAATGCTGCTGTGAAGCAAACTGCCCAAATTGAATCAAAACAGGCTGTTCTGGACATAGCAACATTGACCAAAACTAGACCACTTACAACAGTTGAGGTCAATGAGTTGAGTCTTGGGAATTGCAGAGGAGATTATGAGAGTAGAAGTGGCTATGTGCCTAGTAGTAGTTTAAATGCTTTTAACGACAATAACAATGACGAAATCGCTGTGGGGGGAGGATTGGGAGGGAAGATAGAGGTGTGCATGGGTGGGAAGTGTAAGAAATTGGGATCTGTTGCTTTAATGGAAAAGTTTCAGATGATGGTTGGTGTGGAGGGTGCTGTTGTTGGGTGCAAATGCATGGGCAAGTGCAAGAACGCTCCTAACGTGCGGGTTTCCAAAACAAGTGTAGAAATGAATGTGGAGCCTTCATTCAATCCCCTCTATATTGGGGTTGGCCTGGAAGACGCAGGCAGGATTGTTGCAGAACTTCTTGGCAAAGATGGTACTGAACAATGCTACTTGTTGCCTCCTTGAATCAATCAGTTTCTTGAATGGATGTTCTGAAGCAGTGGAAATTTTAAACTCAAGTGAAAATGATTAAGAAAAGAAAAGCTGTTGTACATTAATTCTGCTCTAGTAAACAGTCACTTGTTGAAATTACGGTATGTATACGGGTGTATTTTCTACGGGTATGGTAGAAGTACCAGATTTCAATTGTTTGTAGGGTTGGCTCGGGTGACTTATTGTTTTTGTAAAATATTTAAAATGACATCGTTTAGCCTGACAGGCTGTTTGGAAGAAGATAAATTAAGATCGAATTCAATTCATCTATTTTGAAAAAAAAAAGGCCATAAATTGAATTCACTCGTTTAAAACTCACTCTCTTTGTAAACTCAATTCACATTATAATCCACATGAATTTACAAAGACTACTATTCTTTTTTTTACCATGAAATCCAATAATACCCACAATTTTTCCATGCAGTTGCCGAAATTGATTCTTTGCTTTCATCTGCTATTCAACGTCAAGGAACTGAAACATTTGCCTCGGCGTGGCACTTTATTAAAAAATAATTATACTATTAGAAGTTTTTTTAGCAAGAACATAAATTCCTTTTTCTTCAACAATTTCTTAAAAATTTTAATTTCTAAATTTTGTTAATCTACTTTACTTAATAATTTAACTTTACTTTAATTTAAATTGAGTTTAATTAGTTTAGGCCGAATTCAATAATTATGGGTGTATTTATTTATATTTATATTTTCTGTTTTTCTTTTCATTTTTAATAATAATTTTTTTATGATATTATTTATAATGAAATTGATGTTTATAAGTTGTTCTACGTAAGTGTGAATGTTTATTATTTAATAAGATTATTTTTTAGTCAAGGGTAAATGTATTATATGAAATAATTGAATTTATTTTGATTGTGTTCCAACCAATGTAATTGAATTCAATTATAATATTATTGGATTTGTTTCATACAGTATAAATTGAATTCAATTCAATCTCATTAATGTAATTGAATCCAATTCGTTAATGAATTCAATTTGAAGGTTTCTAAACACCCCCTAAGTCTTAGACTGTTGCTTATGGAGGAAAGCGATTAGCTCATCTTCATTGGGGTCGAAATAATCATCATTGAGATTTTGAGCATCCTCAAAAGCTGAGTTATATGGTTGTGATCATTCCGTAATTTAATTTAAACTAAAAAATGTAAATTTAGTTGTAACATTTTTATTAAAATACAAATTAGATCTTAAATGTTTTGAAACATTTAAAATAAACTTTAAAACTTACATCATGTTTAAAATATGCTTGAAATGATAAAAATTTAGATATAATATAAATTTATTATTTTTTTGTTAGATGTATCACGTTGGTAATATGATAAGATTTACATGTCTAGTTAAAATTATCTTTTAATTATTTATAATTAAAAATATTAAACTTGCTTTAACCTCAATAATTTGATTTTATCCTAATGAAACTCTTCTAAACTAAAAAAAAATCTGTTTCGTATTGGAAAATTTGGGAGTTGTTCTAGGTTTTTGGCTACGTGATTCTTCCAAGATTTAAAAAAAGTATTCAAATAGTTATTTTGGTTAGAGATATGGCGCGGGTAGTTTTTGGAACATCCTATGATCCATCTTTTTCTTCCACGGTTAAGATAGTTCCACTAATTACATCTTAATCTATCTTCTACTTTCGTTCTCGATGTTGTTTTAAAGCTACAAACAATGGCCGCCCTTGTCAGATACATCATCGTCACCTTGAACCCTAGCAAATTCTAGAGCTTACTCTGGTAATTTGAGTACCAACCAATTCAGCCAATGGTCTTTGATATCCATATCCAATTCAAATCACGTGGAAGGGATAAATCAATTTGGGAAATTGGAATAGTTTGGATTTTTGGATTTAAAGGGTTTAATTAGGATAAATCAGATTATCGAGGACAAATAAGATTTAATAGGTTTAACTAGGATATTAAAATTTAAACAAAATTAATTTAAGTTTAATCAAATATATAAATCTCATTTCACTATGTGTCTACTAACGCAAGATCTGTTGTTCCAACTTCTGGTGTGTTCTCTATTCTGGTATACTTCCAGTTGTCCAATTTTTGTAGGCTCCATTTGTCCAATTGATAGATTTTATGAAACAGAGAGTTGGACGGAATAATAGGAACATGTGATCTAGTCCTGTGTCTGCTAGAAGACAAAGTAAGACTTACTGTTCCATCTTTTGGTATGCCTTTTGCTACGGTGTAATCCTAATTGTCCAATTTTTGCGAGCTCCTTTTATTAAATGAATAGATTTTTATGAAACAGAGTAATAGAAACAAATAATCTACTCCCGTATCTACTGTAGGACAAAATGAGACCTGAAATTGTTATAGTTAAGTTTACACTTTTTTTCGTAATTAAAAAGAATTATGATTTTATAAGACTTGAACTCTATAACGAAAATTTAAACTTTCATCTAGTTTTTATAAAAAATAAATTTTAATATTTGTTAGTAGTTATGTCGAATTTTGCTGGGGCTGAACATCATTGTTTAGATCCATAATGCTGTGTGATCTTGGCTTCTGAATACTTGCAAAACAGATAAAAGCACACCGGGGGTTGGTTCCCGAATGGCCCCTCCGACGCGCAAGTTAGTCTTCTGTCTAAGTTTCAATTATAGAGAATAAAGAGGAAGCTAGGGTTGTATTATCGTACTTGTATCATGATAGAATAGTACCTTATATAAGCCGTGGACGCTAGATTTAGGTCTTTACGTAGATCATTGTGTTTGCATGGGAGACTAACTCCTATGAATAGGCCGTAAGCATGTAGAGATGAGCCTGAGCCTAACACAGCCGACCCAACCAGTTAGCATTTTTATAGATCCTAGTCCCACGTTAGCAACGTTCTCCAT
>JANITX010000004.1:9035894-9052479 GCA_027564395.1 Erythroxylum ulei | reverse complement strand
TACATTTATTAAATGAATTGATTTTTATGAAAGAAACAAATAATCTAGTCCCGTATTTACTGTAGGACAAAATGAGACCTGAAATTGTTACAGTTAAGTTTACACTTTTTTTCGTGATTAAAAAGAATTATGATTTTATAAGACTTGAACTCTATAACGAAAATTTAAACTTTCATCTAGTTTCTATAAAAAATAAATTTTAATATTTGTTAGTATTTTTATAGATCCCAGTCCCACATTAGCAACGTTCTCCATTGGGACCCTTCTTTCCTTCTAGAGTGATACAACGTCGCATCTCTGCTTTTTTTTAAAAACCTAATGAGTTGTCTAAGAAATATTTAAAAGATGTTTTCGTACCCAGCCTTCCAACATCAACCATTCAACCCGAATCTACCCAGATTTCACTTAACATCCACTACTTAGCTCCTACCTCCATTGGTATATTCTATTCCTCTTATAGCTCTTCAACCATGAACCACTCCTAATTTTTAATGCCACCTAATGTACCTACAGTCCTAGGACCTGCATCCTCTACTTTAGCTTTTCCTTTACCCTCAACATAGACACAATCCACCCTAAAACCACTAAAACTACAATTACAAAGCTTTAACGGTATTCACGTACTAGATCAACTTTCTTAAGAAGCGCAATGTCTTACGCTCTATAATGTTCCTCAAGACCAACGTATTTCCATAGTCCCTCTTTATATGCAAGGAGAAGCTTTAAGCTAGTTTATATGCAAGTTCCATAACCAATAGCTCACAAATTGGGACTCTTTTGCTCGTGCTTTAGAGCTATGGTTTAGACCATCTGCTATGCTAATCATTAGGTAAAGCTTTTCAAGCTTCATCAAACCATTACTTTCACTGCTTATTAGGAAGAGTTTGGAAAGCTAAGCAATATAGTATATGGAATGTCACTTGATAGCCGTTTAAATTGTTTCATTGTTAGTTAATTCCTGCTATTTAGAGGGACATTACTATTCTAAACCCACTCATATTACTTAAAATATTGGTGATATGAAACTTATTGATAGAAACCTTATTGACTCTAAACCCCTTCCCTATTTTACTTGAGATTTATCCCTCAAAATTTATTCTCTCTTTCTTTACCTCCTTCTCAACCTTTATTACTTAAACCCCAAACTATGACTAAATACCCATTTCAACCTCTTACCTAAGATTAAATGCAAAACTAATCAACTTGTGACTTTTGTTTTAACTGTAAGAAGAAATTTCATCCTGGCCATCACTATAAGGTTAAATAATTCTTACTGCTTATGCCAGTTGATGTTGACACCTCAAATCCTATTATTTTTCACAAGCCTTTGCTTTCACTGATGTTACTCTACTATTACATCACCCACCTTTGAAAATCTCAATGAAATTATTCAACTTTAGTTATCTGATTCAATTTTAGATGGTTCAACTTCTCTTAGAAATTAAAACCCTATGTTTTATGTGTTTATAATTGGCAATAAGGTGACATTTTTGGTTGTGATATTATGCAACCTAGAACTGCCTTTTTTTCTATCCTTGCTATTGTTCCCAAACCTCCTTTTCTATTTATGGTAGGTAATAGTGCAAATTTACTGTTTTGGACTTTGCTCAAACATACTTGTGGTGTTATAGTCCCACAATTTTCACTTTCCCTTTCACTTGTTACCTATTAAGGTGAAATTTTATTAGGATGTGAATGGTTGCTTTCTTTAAGACCTTAGAGGGTCAGCATCAACACAACAAGAGGATTGCGATGTTCCATCACCTTTGTATCTTCTAGCTCCACCAATCCAACATGAGTATCATTTTCGATTGGAGAGATTGGAATGTAAAATTTCTGAACTTGAGAATAAATTGGATGCTCTGCTCCAATTCATAAGGGTGGTATCTCCATATCTACCAACACCATCAAATGCTCACAACTTAGTGGAGTCTTCAACTCTAGGCTTTATTGTTGTTGACTATTTTTGTGACATGTGAGCTTCTTTTCCATACATTAGGGATAATATATGATTTAGATGTGAGGGAGAAGAAGTATATATTATGATGAACTTCATGATTTGTGTTTGAACTTATAAATCCTATGATTCATATATTGATTATTTCTCATAATAGCCTCATAATTTTTTGATTGTTGTTTATAAATAATCCTTAAGTTAAGATATATTTTTGGTTTAAGAAATAATGCATGAAAGAGACAAGTATGATTGATGTTTTTCATTAAATTATTTTAAGTATATCATTGGTTTTCTTGAATGAAAGTGTGCAAGACCTGATACATTTTGACACCTACGTAAGCTTTGAACCTAAGAGAATTCATTACATTTATGCTCACGCCTTTTTTTTTTTTTCCTGTTATCAAACATAGCTCGTTTATGCTAGAATTTTCTTTTGAATACATATTGAGACGACATTTTTTATGAATTTGTGTATAAAGATGATAAGGGCACTTAGGATAACCATTTTGACCTAAACAAGCCTATCTTATTTTTTATCCCTATAAAACCAATTTGAGCCTTACCTTTCTTTTCTTGCATCATAACTTTGTTACAAGTCACTTTCAACCTTCTTTTTTTTTATGTCCTTAATGATTTTGAGCTCTTAAATTGAAGAAATTGTTTAAAGCTTATTTATATGAGATTTTGACTATTTCCATGAAAAGTAAATTAGTTTATTCAAGTTGCATTATTCTTATTTTTCACTTTTTATATATTGATCGAGAACTATAAAAAATATCCTTTTTGATGTTCTTATTTAAAAAAGCGAAGCAAAATTTAAAAAGTATAAAAAAAAGAGAGGTGATTTAAAAGATGTTATTTGAATCAAGTGAGTTTTGGATTGATTTAAGTTTAAACTTGTGTAGATAAGTTTGAATGAATTACGTCCATTTATTTAACCTAAAAATTTCATTTTGTTATACCTTACTTAAGCCACGTTACAACCCTTATCAAGTTCCTTTTCATTTATGCATTAAGTTCATTTTTGTTAAATGGTGGAGATATGATTCTTTAGTAAGCTTATGGAAATAACTCACTATGCTTTGGTTTGAGAGCTTAATGAACCCTAAACACTTTGAGTGTATAGAGTGAAATCCATGAGAAGGTGTCCAGTCTTAGTTCATTTGATTTTAACGGAATTGATGGGATGCTATGTTTTCATTCTAACAATGTGTCTTATGAGTGCTTATTCTCTCGATTTCCATTTTATCCTAAACCGTTAATGTGAATTAGGCTTTGGATATTTCAGGATAACATGAAAGAAGATGAGAGGTCGTTATGAGAATGATTGATGTATTGAATTGATGTATGCTTGAGGATAAACATGAGTCTGGTGTGGGAGAATTTGATAAGATGTTATTTGGTCATTCTAATTGAAATTATGTCTTTTTTAGCTATATTTTAGTGCTTAAAATTAATATTTGTTTTGTTTTACGAGATGACAAGTAGAGATTGCATTAAATTGAAGCATTATTGGTCATCACGAATTTTGGAAAAAAGTGGATAAATTATTGCAGTGGATAAGACGAGATCATACCTAATGCCAAATTCACTTAAAGAGCTGGAATTCAATTAGGAAACTTCTTTCTATCCCTATTATATAGGGATTTGGATTTGTTTTAGATAGGGATCTTTGTAGGACAAAAGGAGACTAGGTTCAGAGTAGGAAAGAGAGAGAAAACACGTCTTTCATCTTCTTCAACACTCTCATTTTCATTTATTCTTAGTTTTCTCTCAATCTTTCATCTTTTCCTCTATTTTTGGTGTTGGAACTAAAGTTATGTGTGGCTAAACCCAAATATTATGATTTAAGAGTACTCAAAACTCTAGTTGTAACCCTGTGACGTTTTGTTCAAAACTTATATTCATGTTTAAAGTATTTCTTGTTTTGTTTTCTTATATTTCATGAATAATTAATATTGATTGATTTGAAAATTTAATTAAATGTTAATTATTCTATAGCCATCCATAAATTTAGTGATCTGTAATTGTCATAAAGGATTGGTATAAGTAGAAAATAAGTTATTTATGAATTTGCATATTTAACCTATAAAAAACAAGAAAACTAAACTGAATAGTTTTAGCTATCTCAATTATTTAATTTTGGGTCTAGTCTTTTTCACGAAACTTATTGCTATTATTTAATTGATATGGAATGTTATCATACCCAATCAATTAATGGTAAGTTTTGGTTTGAAAGTTAAGTTTGAACTAATTAAATTAGGAAATTTGCGACTTATTATAACTATCCAAACATGTTTGAACTAATTGCTTGAGTTGTGAAAAGTATTATTTTTAGACTAATGATCGATGTTATAATTAGATGAGATATTTCCCTTGAATTGAAGTTAGGTACTCTTAAATTTCTTACTTTTATAATCAGTTGATTTATTTTGATTCATTGTTAATTTTAGTAAATTATTTAATTAATCATAAACCCCTACTTTATTTTGTTAATTAAAATTAAGAAACTAATGTTTAGTTCTTTTAAGATTCAACCTGGTTCCACGACTAATATAAGAAGTTAGAGAATTGGAATTAATTTTGAGGGCTTTGACAACCCACTCAATTAGATGTTTGAAACATGTAATTTCTATATTTGGGTTAGATTTGTGAAGAACCTTAATTTTAAGTACTTGGTAAAATTATGATTAATTTTAAAGGTTACGTTTATGTGAATTATGTGTGCTTTGCATGATTATGATGACATAGAGATTAATTTAGCATGTGACTCATAATTTTGGGTGTCAGGATAATTTTGCAGGTGAATCATGTTTGTTGCATAATTAAGGCCCTAAAAAGGCAGTTGATCTACATACGAGTGTGGTGTAGTGAGGATTTCAATTAGCGGGATCCTATAGCCAATGCTAGAATAGGGTGACTATCATTCCATTATTTGTGATTATTCGAGGCCAGATATATGTAACAATTTATCAACCAAATGACACACACACACACACACACACACACACACATATATATATATATCAACAAAATAATTTTTTTTTCAAGTTGATAATGAATAAAATCTTAAAAGTATATAATATGTAATGAATTATATGTTTTAAATGAATAATTTATAATTAATAAACTGAATTCAATAAATAAAATTTAGTATAATTAATATATCTATAAGTGAGTTGTTACCCATAATATTTAAAAATCAAATCAAACCGGCTAGTTCAACCAGATTAACTAGGAACTAATATATTATTTCGTTTGATTGCTTGTAAAAACCCCTAAAACTTAAAACCAGTCAGTTAAAATGTAAATTAATTGGTTTGACTAAACCTTCAAAAAACCATCCAAACCGTTTGGGATAAACTTCTTCTTTCTAGAGCGCTTTCTACATTTGTGATTTCTAGATTTCTTTTTCTTGTGGTCCAAGTAGAAGTGAAACAAATAAAAACACAATAGAGATGAGGTTCGTCCATTTTGTCTTACTTGATTTTGTACTATTTTTGCATCTTCACCAAACTGATTTTCATGGTGTTATTTTATGGGAAAAACTACACTCAGAATTCAAATGCATTTCTTATGTGTTTGGGTTTCATGTTTTCTTTGTTTAAAGTTTATAAAACAATCTGAAACATAGTGAAATAAAGGCCTTAGATGGGTGTTGAATTTTTGGATACTTTCTTGGGATAGTGATGATTTTTGTACTTCATGGCTTTTCATTAGTTTCACATTATTCTTATTGGTTTTAAAGACAATAAGTTGGGAAAACATAAAGGTTTGATTAAATATAAAAAGTAAAATCATGTTTTCATTGTGAATTTTGTCAAAGATTGCAAGTGCTTTTTTCCCTTTGCCTTATTGCTAGTTGGATTGGCTTACATAGTAATTTCAATTAATATAAGTAAATTGAGGCCAATAACGGTAGGTTTGGTTACAATATTGGGATTCTATTTTTTTTCTTCTATAGAGTTATGTGCTTAACTAAGGAGTGAGGGACTAAAAGGTAAAAATAAAAGGAATATTATTGTTTCAGAAAGAATGAATCTAATTTGTATCTTATTTCGGTAGTTCGTACATATGGTAGGCAACATGTTGTGATTTCTTTATTGTTTTATATGTATTGTTTATACCTTTTTTAGCTTTAGGATTATGAGTTTTTAAATTAAGTGTAATATAGTCTTTATGTTGTTATTGTGGTGATTTCCTTATTGTTTTATATGTATTGTTTATACTTTTTTTAGCTTTAGGATTATGAGTTTTTAAATTAAGTTTAATATAGTCTTTATGTTTATATTGAATTTGCTTTATCTTATGATGAGAATATGGAAGCTTAAATTACGATAGTTGTCTCTAAAATGATGATTTTAGGAAGGCTAATTCTTATATGTAGTACTTCACTACTTTTTTCCCTTACCTGTTTTAATTTTTAACTTCATTAATTAGTGAGATCTTTCTTGATAAATTTATCATTACTCAAGTTTGAAGGATACTTTATCAAAAATTACGTATCTCTCAAAATATAAGCGATTTCAATATTTTAAAAATGATATATAGTGTGATTGGTTTAACTTATTGATTTTTACATCATTTTCAATTATGACCTCAATTTGTACTTTCACTATTAATTATTTGTCAATCACTAAGTGATAGTTATTTCTTATATGAGTGCACAACTCGATATATTATTGCAGTTATATATTGTGGGAGTAAAGAATTCACTATAAAGTACAATATCCATTCTTTTTTTGGGTACTTGAGATTGATCATTTGACATTTATGACGCATAAAATACTAGATCCAATATGAATAATTATTTATGTTTTGTTTTGAGAAGAATCTGTGGTTAAGTTTCTCTAGTTTGGCTTTAGCTACATTTGCATGCAATAGATTGATGCAATAAAGATAATTTAATAAATGTTGTAAATCTTCCATTAGGCTTTTCAATATTTGCTGCTAGATTGGGATGTATTTTATATAGTGAATTGGTGGGCCATAAGGGCAAACCCCAATACACAAAGTTTCTCGCTTTGCAAATGTCAACGAAAAGTCATCAATTGTACATAATCTTCTATTTACAATTACAAAAAAGCTATTTATGTTATTCAAACTCGTGACTTTCCGATCACAACAAAGTAACCAGTAATGAAAGAATTAGAACAAAAAAAGGAATAAAAATGGAAAGTTGGAATTGAAATAAGATTGAAATTACTAATGCTGCTTATTTGTTATGATATTAAATAAAGTTAATAGTTATGCTAATATTTGGTATTAAATATTAAAAATGATAATTAATTTTTTTGCTCTTATTTAATTATTATATGATTTATTTTGTAAATAAATAATTAAAATATTGTATATTTTATAAATAATTGTTCAATTTTTAATAATTTATAAAATTATTAATTTTAAATAATTATGAATAATTTTTATAATAAAAATAAAAGAATAAATGAAACAAAATAAAATAATTAATGATAATATTATGATAAGAATCAATATCTTGATAATATTTTCATAATAAATTAGTAACTTGATAATATTTTAATAATATCTCTTATCACTTATTCCCGATATTTGATTCTACCTTATTACCTAAATAATAGTTTAAGACTATTTATAATTTATTCGAATTTTGTCATTCTCTATTTTATTTAGGGTTAATTATTAACAAAATCTCAAGCTTTGCTCAGTTTTGCAATTATAGTCCGAACTTCAAAACGTGATAATTAAATGTTTAAACTTTCAATTTTTTTCTAATTCTAGCCTGACATTAGTGTCTTCATTAACTTTGTTGACATGACTTGTCATGTGTACCAGAAACCCTAACTATTAATACACACTAACCAAAACTAACACATATAATGAAGGTTAGTAAAATGACGTCGTTTAATCACATAACTAAAATGATGTCGTTTTAAAAAATGATGTAGTAATCCCTAAATCAATTTACAAAGCCCCAAGCCCTCACCCTTCGTTTTCAATTTATTCTCCCGATGCCCTCATCATTTGTTTTCAATTTGTTCCTTCATTTTCAGTTTGTTCTCTCACCATTCTCACCCTTCCATTTTCAGTTTCTTCTCCTGATGCCCTCAGCCCTTCATGCATTGCATGAAGCTCATTTTGCTCTTGCATTGCATCATAGTTAGCCATGAAGGATTGAGGAGGACGGGATAATGAACTAAAAATAAAGAGCTTGCTGGTGTGTTGCGATACTAGGGTGGCTTGGGATGTCGAAAGAACAAACTAAAAATGAAGGTTGAGGGCATCGGGGCTGCATAAACTGATTTTAGGTATTAAACTACGTTCTTTTTTAAACAAATTCATTTTAATTATGTGATTAAATGATGTCATTCCATTAATCTTTATTGTTTGTGTTAATTTTGGCTAAGTTGTATTAATAGTGAAGGTTTCTCGTACACATGGCAAGTCACGTTAGCAAAGTTAACAGACTAACGTCAGGCTAGAATTGAGAAAATTTACAAGTTTGAGTATTTAATTGTCACGTTTTGAAATTCGGGCTATAATTGCAAAATTGAGTAAAGTTTGAGATTTTGTTATAATTAACCATTATATTTATTACCAGTAACTAAACAAATAAAAGTTAAAGAATAAAAATTGCATCCTCATTTATACCTATTTATTAATGATTACATGGGAATGCCATGAATGTCAAAAGAATTGTCAAAGGATATATTAAATTTGGTTTTACAAGGATTATTCTTAAAGATCGTGTTCGTATTATTTTTCATGAAAACTGATACTTATCATTGCAATTGTAAATTTTCTTCTAATAATTCAAAGTATTGTTAAATACACATGATAGGAAAGAGGTCGCTAGAGAGGCAAGGTCGTTTCTAACGTTTTATAGGCCTTGGGTGAAGTAAAAAAAGGCCCCAATAAATTGGCAATATACAAACGTGTAAATTTTAAAAGCATATTTTTATTATTATAATTTGATATCTATATATAAGTGACCCAATTTATATATCCACGCACTCAATAAAATATTAATTGATCATAACATCAGCTAATAATATCTTGCAAATGTCATTAGCAATAAAATCACTAAAAATAGTAGTAGTAATAACAAAATAATAATAACAACAATCGAACAGCAAAACATTAAGAGAATTGCATTAACAAACACACAGATGATCATAATTTATGATAAACAATTTCTCTGTGCATTTCTAGCTACAAAATCATTAATAATACTATCAAAATCAATACCATCCTACATATTATCATCATCACACCCAGTCTGAAGTCTCGTGCTAAAGCAAGGTTTGGGGAGGTCTAATAGTACGCAGTCTTACCCCTACAATGTAGAGAGCTTGTTTCCTTTAGACCCACATGCAAAAAGTACAAAAGGGGAGTGGATGCTGAATAAAGGATTAAATAAAGAGTACGTCGGGCACTCGACCATAGTAAATAAATTTCAAAAGCAGAATGTACAAAGGGGGTTGATGCTGAAGAAAGGAGTAAATAAATTAATAATCTTGGCACTCAACCACTATCAGTAAATAAATTTATAAACAATAAATAAAGAAAATACTTGAAGGAGACTAGATCTGCTAGTACCTTACACACTGTAAAGACTGGCCCCTCTTGTCGCTTGTTACAGGGTATGCATTGCGAGATCCTACAGGTAAGACCATCCTACGGTGTTAGAGAGAAACAACATTCCATCTATGAGTCAGAAATTTGTGGCTAAAGCTGTCGGCCGACAGCTTGTATTTTGGAGGCTAGACGCGAGGACTTTAAAGGTTGTTGTGTACCCTGATCCGCTCATGCCAGACCTTCCTATTCCTAGCCACGGCCTCAGTAAAGGCCAATTCGGACATATCATTCCTGATCACTTTCCTTCAGTTTTGTAATGTCTCCCTCTCCTCCTCTTGTAGCTAGTGAGGGTTATTTTCTCACCTCGGTGTACCGGAACATCAGAAGGCATCTTGCGTACATGCTCAAACCACTTAAGCCTAGTCTCTTTTAACTTGTTAGCAATACTAGTCACTTATAGTCTTTCTCTGACCACATGATTTCGGACCCTATATCTTTTGGTAATGGCACACATCTACCTAAGCATACGTATTTCTGCTACTGCCAACTGTCATGTATGTCTATGTCTAGTAGGCCAATACTCTGACCCATATAACATTGTTGGCCGAATCACCATTTTGTAGATCTTCCCTTTGAGTTTATAAGAGATCTTTTTGTCATACAAAACACCCGATGCACTTCGCCATTTAACCCACCCAAATCTAATGTGATGTAACACATCTTCATCGATATTACCATCTCTCTAAATGATAGATCTGAGGTATTTAAAACTCGATTTCAACCTATTATGGTATTATTTAATTATCGAATAATTTTTATTTAATTATCAAATACATCCAACTATTTACGGTCTTATTTAATTATCAAATAATATTAATTACTATTTAATTATCATGATATGTTTAATAGAATCATCCGAATTTTTATAATAAATGAAAATCGTTTATGTAATCATTGAATTGAGTTATTTGATTTAGTCATATTATCACTAAACTTATGTGAACCTCTACAAGAACACAAACCCAACAATTATTACATTACTTGTGGCAAAGTACAATGAAAATTACAATTACAAAATTAAATTATTTATTAATGTTTAATTATATTTTTATAAATAATAAGTAATCTAAAAATAAAAAGGAGAAACACAAATAAACACAATATCATTTGATATTAATGTTCTGATTTAAAATGCTAATATTAGTATCCACGTAAATGACAAATTATAAATTAATTATAATATATTCAAATATTTAGTAAGCTAAAAATACATAAAAAAAAATTTGTACTTTACCCTTAAATTATCACTCAGAACATAGAAATCAAAACTGTGAAGATCATTTGTTGTAAATTTTGAATTGAAGTATCTTAGATTCATATGTTGATGCACATTAAAAAAAAAAGGACTGTAAAATGCTTCAAATGAATTTATAACTATAAGAAGCAAAAATGTTAATGTTACTCTCTACCCAAAATTGTTTTATTCCTGCTTTGCAACCATTAATTAGCAATTAATGCTTTTCACTCTTAAAAGTTAGTTTGGAAGATGAAAGGATTATTTTGGAAGCTGAAAAGATTACGTAGTTTCATAATCTCCACCCAAAATTATTTCATTCCTTCTCTGCAACAATTAATTAGCATTTAATACTCTTCACCAACTAAAATAACGTTAGAACGTGACAAAACTAAGAGTGGTGGGCCCTTAGGCAGGTGCCCTGGTTGCGCATACGCAAACCGTTAACACTTAGTAGGGTCTCCTTACACCGGGACTAGCCAAATGCCGACTTGAGGAACTATTAGTGATCAATCGCCACTATACATTTATATCATCCCACAAAATCAAATGCTTCAAGATTTTAATTCCTAACGATGTGGTACATGCACAGGCTCTTACTGCATTAACTTTATGCGCATTGGCCTAGTGAACCAGAGGGACCCCTTCCTCATCTACAATATATGTTGAAGGAAGAGTATAAACTTTAAGATTCCGTTTAACCAATTGGCCTACAAATATATGTACTAAGCCAACTTTAGGACCATTGGCGATGTACGACTTTGATCTTATGGTAGCATCCACTACTACGCCCCTTACGATCGATACTCTACAGGCTAGACTGATTGTGAAGCTCTAGATGGATGGGAAAGGATAGCACTTCATGCTTGTTGGTGCCCCATTATGAGTAGTAGAGGAGGCCCCACCTAAGAGAACCAGACTATAAGAGCAAATCGTGTGCCATCTCCACCTTTACCAGCAAGCACTACATCAGTGTCTAACCATACACATGGTTATACATGGATCAGTAATTACACTGGCTAAGTGACACCATGGTGAAGATCACATACCATCTTGGAGTGGAGGTCCTACCTTTAGAGTGTGACCCACTAAGCTTAAGGAGCCAACCATGCATAAGAAGGAAAAGAACCAGTATGATAAGCGCGATATCGATGATGAAGAGTCCAAGGAGATTGCTAGAAAGGAGGAGACAAGAGATGTAAAAATTAGATAGCCTGAGGAGACCATCTCACCATCGGGTGAGCACTATCCAAGTTATTTTTGATAGGGCCATGGATGATTAGAATGATACACAAATAGAGGTCACTTAGTCATCTATAAGGAGCTTGGTGGACATGATAAATTTTGATGACCTCGAGGAATCATGGGTGATATTATCTTATGCACCACCACTAGTACTTCCAACTCCTCCACAAGATTAAGTTGATTTTGTATTTTTCTTTTCCATTTTTGTTATTACTCTTAAATCTTAATTATCTATATACATTTTTTGTGCTCTTTGTCCTTTTGACTTAAAATTTTCCGTATGCCTCTTTAAAATTCTAAACCCCACTTTAATGGAAGTACCAACGCTAAGGAATTTCACCTAGGCTTGGGTCACAGGTCTCAAATTAGGGAAGTTCAAGTCTTCTATTATAAATTTTTCCCTTTCATTACTTTTTATTAGTCTTAAATGTTTAAAACATTAAGGAAAATATTTTTCACTATAGGATTATGATTATATACCATGCTCAAGCTTATCAATTTTTGTCTTAAAATTCTCAATATAAAATAATTTTTAAAAAATTGTTTTTACCTTTGGAAGCATATTAACGGAGATTATTTGGAGAATGAATCCTTGATAAGCATTATAATATTCTTTGTATAAAATGTACATGCATCAAGTAATTGTGACTTCTTTTAAGCATTTTTATTATCCCATATATAAAGAAAATTTGAATAAATGAACGTAAATAATTTCATTCCACTAGCTTTAAACTAAGCAAAAGAGTTTGAAATGATAGAATGGTCTTAGTAGCCATTTAAGATAGTGATCTAGTTAAATAATCAGGGGTATTCATGACAAGATATTTACTTTCACATAAAAAGGCCAGAAGACTTTTCAAGCAACCTCCTAATGCTCTTATTTTGTTTGATTTTATGTCTTATTAATAAGAGGTGTGAATATGTTTAGAAGGTGATACATTTTTTCTTTTGTCTGCTCATTTTGTGCATGGAATTGATTTTTTTTATTTGGTGAATCTTGAAAGATCATAAGATGAATTATGAATTGATATAAATAATTAGTTGCATAGGATTTTGATGATCTGTGTGATTGGATGAGTAATGGAAAATCTTCACTGGTATATTTGATTTATTTAGCACTTTTTTGGGATTATTTTCTATTTGAGATGGAATTATTAAATTGGTTTGCTTAAGGATAAGCAATTACTTAAGTGTGGGGGAGTTTGATGGATATTTACATTTATTACTTTAAATTTTGATACTCAAAATAAGAAATATTTTGTTTCAAATCTTATTTCTACCTTTTCAAGGAAAAATAGCTAATTTGAAGAAGAATTGGACCGATTTGGATATACTATGAAAGAACTAGAGAAAGACCCTACGATATAACACCTATACACCACATTGTTAGACTTATATTCCAAAGTGGTTGCTTCTATCTCCATTGCCACCCAACACACCTTGTGATAACCCTTATATAAAAAATCATGGACCTTATAAGTCCCTATATTGATCTAGTGTTAGCCATAAAATTTTTTAAGAAGTTACATAATGCATTAAGTGTAATATGGCGCGTGATCCTGTGTTAAGGTCATTTTTCTTATTAGAGATTACAATTTTGGATTTAAAGAAAAGAGGAAGAAAAGAATGCAAAGATTGTTGTACAAGAGATAGTTTGAAAGCGTTGTAAAATCATTAAAAAGTTGTTCCATATCACTTATTAATCAAGAAAAAGTCAATCGTAGAAAAAAAATACAAGGATTCTATCAAATACATCAAAATTTAAAATTTAAGACTCATGACGATGATTTATTATTCTTTTTATTTTTATTTCTTTTTAATTATGCATTAATTGGGATCTAGATTTATGTGGGATAGAATATAGGATCTATATGTTGAATTGATCTTGGGTTTAATGAATTTCTAGTTTTCATAAGATTTATCCATATTCTTATAATTAATTAAATTAAAGGAGGGAAAGTGAAAGATACTTCTTTATGAGTCATTTATTTGGAATTCTTACTCAAATTTTATCATGGTGATTCGTTACTTATAGGGCTGACACTACCCCTTTAAAGTCTAATAACTGCCTCAATCTTCTTCTTCCTAATAGGTTCATTAGCTTTTGAGGTTGTCTTATGCTTCCTTAAGATGGGGTTATCCTTCTCTTTCACTTTTTTCTTACATGACATATATCTCAATGATATCTTTTGTTATTGGCTACTATACAACATAAGACATTTTTGTGTCAATCACAGCAAATTAAAGGCAATTATCATGCTTACTAATAGAAGGACTTATTGGTTTGGATCTCTTAAATTCTATTTTTTATTCCCAACCTTTAAGATCAACTTCCCATCATGTACATTTAATAAAGTCTTAATAATAGCTAGAAAGGATCATCCTAAGATCAAAGGCACATCTATGTCTTCCTCTATGTTCAAAATCACAAAGTCGACTAGAAAAAATTACCTACCCTAACTAACACATCCTCCACTATACCCTTAGGATAATTAATTTATTGGTAAATTGAAGGCTTGCCCTAGTTAGGTTAGATTACCCAATTATAATTTCTTAAACAAATTATAAGGTATAAGATTAATTCCAACTCTTAAATCTGTTAATTCCCTATTAATATATAAATTGCTAATTTTTCAAGGGGATAATATAATTCCTTGGATCTTTTGTCTTCTAAGGAAGCTTGTTTTGAAGGTTTTAAGAGCACTCCCTATTCAGAGTCACTATTGACACTTCTTTTAGTTTCTTTTTGTTTGAAAGGAGATCTTTGTATTATGACATCTACAATATAGTTTCAAAAAAGGTAAATTACTATGTAATTGTTTGATTAGTTCTAAGAACTTATAAAGTGTTCCCTCTAAGATGAACAATGTTCCCTCTTGGATACATGGTAACTTTCCATTTGCATAAGATTTTTAGGTAGCCTCAAGGCTGAGTTCAAGTAACTTTCCTATTAAGGAAGCTTCATGGAAGCCTTCGAGAGAGGTTATTCTCCTTTGGGAGAACTGTAAAACCATTTCCCATCCTTGTAAGAGTTGATGGATGTCAACACTGTGAGAGAATTGAGCAAGTAGAAAATAGAGAATGGAGCAAGGAAAATATGGAGAAAAATATTGTAGCAACTGAATCTTCCGGTGAAAAAAACAAAATACTTTCTTGCTACCTTTGTTAATGGCATTGTATCTCCTTCTTTTGATATTCTTCAGGAAGGTGCTAAACACTGGAGTAATATTCTAATAGACTTCTTTCTAAGCAAAAGGCTAGTTTTCCCTCTTATGCAGAACTGGGCTCAAACCAAATGGGGAAAAAAGGTCTTGACAGAATTTTGCTTGTTGAGGAAGACAGTTTCTTTTTCAAATCCTTGGATGGGGACAACATATGTAAGATTATGGAATCAGTCCCTTGGCATATGGGAGGACAACCCATATTAATCCAAAATTGGGTTCTAGGTTTGGAATTTTATAGAGCTAGCATAAATACCATTCCATTATGGATTAACTTTCACATTATACCTCTTGAATACTAGACTTTGGATGGTTTAAGCTTTTTAGCAAGTTCTATTAAGAAGCCTATAACTTTGGATTCAGATACTACTAAACTTAAAAAATTTGTTATGTAAGAATTTGTATGGAGATTAATCCTAAAAAGGTATTGCCTAATACTTTTCCTATTATGAAACTTAATGTTGTCAATGAAATAATTAGGGCTGAAATCCAGTTTTCATACAATTGGAAACCTTAGATGGGAAAATATATTTAAAGACTTATAGGAAAACATTTCTCCTCAGGGGACTACTTTAAGCTTACAGGGATTAGAGATGTTCCCATACCACAAAACATTGAAGTAAACAGCTCTGAGGCTATCCCTAAAAATAAGAAAATCTTAACAGTAAAAGATGAGGTCTAGATTTCCAAACTGAGGATTGGAGATTTTGAACCTAATGAGGAGAATGGATTACCTTATTTAAACCATATTAATAGTGAGCAAGAAAAAGAGGAACCTCAATAAGATCTCCTTGATGTAAGTTAAGAGCATATTGCCCAATTCACCCCAACTTCTAGTAGAAAATCAGGGAGGAAACCCAAAAACAATTGGTAACCCCACTTCTTACATTTTTCTATAAGTATGGTTTTTTGGAATATTGAATGTTAAGTCAAAATGACTTTTCGATTAATGATTTTGATAAAAAAACAAATAATAAAGCAAAATAAAGAAAAAGCAGACGAAAGCAAAAACAGACGGAAGCAAAAGTAGACGCAAGTAAAAAGCAGACACAAGCAAAAGCAGACGGAAGTAAAAGCAGACGCAAGTAAAAAACAGACGGAAGCAAAAAACAGACAGAAGCAAAAGCAGACGGAAGCAAAAGCAGACCCAAGTAAAAGCAAACAGAAGCAAAAAACAGACGGAAGAAAAAGCAGACGGAAGCAAAAGCAGACGGAAGAAAAGCAGACGCTAGATGCGAAAGCGGAAAGCAGACGGAAGAATCAAGAAGACACATCAGCTTGAGTTAGTTACAGAACTTAACTAAATAACCG
>JANITX010000004.1:8899606-8913339 GCA_027564395.1 Erythroxylum ulei | reverse complement strand
AATTTTCTCACCAATTTCTTTCTCATTTAAATTCATTTTAATATTTCTAATTTTCACCAAAAGTTCGGGGTCCAACAGTATCTATATAAAGGTTAGTGGGAGCAAGTTCATTATATTAGTCCTATATGTTAACGATATTCTTTTTGCTGCGAATAATATTGTTTTGTTACATGATGTCAAGAACTTATTTCTAATAATTTTGAAATGAAAGATATGGGTGAGGCATCCTATGTGATAGGAATAGAAATATTTTGAGATAGATCACAAGGATTGTCTCAAAAAGATTATATAGAGAAAGTATTAGAAAGATTTCAAATAGAAAAATGCTCTGCAGGGATAGTTCCAATTCAGAAAGGGAACAAATTTAGTCTAATGCAATGTCCACGAAACGATTTGGAATGTAAAGACATGGAGTCTATTCCATATGCGTCAGTAGTTGGGAGCTTAATGTATGCTCAAACATGCACTAGGCCTAATATCAGTTTTGCTGTTGGAATGCTAGGACGATATCAAAGTAATCCTGGACTGGACCACTAGAAAGCTGTAAAGAAAGTCCTTAGGTACTTACAAGGCACCAAGGACTATATGCTCACATATAGAAAATCAACCCATCTCAAAGTGATAGGTTACTCAGATTCTGATTATGCCGATTGTGTAGGCTTACGAAAATCTACATTCGGTTATATGTTCCTATTAGCTAGAGGAGTAGTTTCGGGGAAAAGTGAAAAGCAGTCCATTATTGCTACTTCCACTATGGAGGCTGAATTTGTGGCGTGCTTTGAGGCCACAGCTCATGGATTATGATTGTAGAACTTTATCTTAGGTCTTGGTCTTGTCGACATTATTACTAGACTGTTAAGAATTTATTGTGATAATTCTGCAACCGTTTTCTTCTCTAAGAATGATAAATATTCAAAGGGTGCAAAACACATGGATTTGAAGTATTTGTCTGTGAAAGAAGAAGTGTAAAAACATAAAGTATCAATTGAGCATATTGGTACCGATCTCATAATAGCGAATCCGTTAACTAAATGCTTACCCAAAACATTTATTGGACATGTTGAACAGATGGGCCATATAGATAAATCCTTGTTAGCATAGTGTTCTGACATGTATATATACATATAATTGTCTTGCTCGAATTATTATAACACTTGTGAATTTAATTACAGTTATATGTTTTTGCTCACTTACTTGTTATCCATATTATGTTGTATACATTAATTATAATTTGTTAGATAACAATTACAGAATTACCCGCTTAACATTTTATGAATTGAGTTGATTATGTGATATATGGAAGGAATCATGTTATATAACTTATGACCACCATGATACCATCATCTTAATTCAATTAAGGATGACTTGATTGATTCCATTTATTGTGTGCACTTAAAGTTTTATTGTTGAATCACCAAGTCGTAACATGGGCCAAGTGGGAGATTGTTAGATTACTTCATGGCCCATGTGACTTATAGATTTGAATCCTATGAAAAGTAACCAAGATAATAGTTCTTGGGTATTAAAGAATGGATCTCAAATAGGTCAAAGACCCTTTCCCTCTCTCTTTTAAAAATACACCAATATGATGGTTGGTGAAGACTATATAAGTTTTAGAAAACTTATGAATGGAAAAATCTAAACCATTATCTTAACCATTGAAGATAAAAATCAAAGAAAGAAGAAGAGATGGAATCAACATCTTACAAAACATTCATGGATACAGGTACACCAAAATCAATCAATCCAATAATTGTCTTACATCTTCCTCACACTAACCCAATGCCTAATCTTATTCGGTCAATTAACCACCCATATATGCAAGTAATAACAAGACTTTTGTCGACCACCTTATGGGAAACTAAAATTCATCTCAAGAACAGCATAAAAACTTCGGTTTTCCTTTTCTTCAACAATAATAACACAACAAACGTTTGTCTCAACCATTATTATCACCAATAAATCAACAAACGACCAATTCAACACAAAACCATTTCCCTTTTTTCGACTTCAGTGACACAACATCATAGTAAGGCCAACACTACTTACCAAATGAAGAGAGCAACTACAGGTCAAAGAATCATTCACAAAGTCGAAGATAGGGCAAAAAGGCAACGTCGGTTTTGAAAAAATGAAGGAAAAGGGGGCTGTGTCGTGAAAGGGGGAAGAAAGGGGGTCGAGCGACTGTTTAATTTTTCTAATCTGGTACGCTTGGCGACCGTCGCCAAACACAAAACATTTGCTCCAAAAATCAAATTACGTCGTAAATTATACAACATTTTATATCCCAGGGACGACATCGTCCCATTTATTTTTTAAACATGTTCACCTTTTTTGCGAAGAATAAAACCATCATCACTAATGATAGCGAATTCGCCACTAATTACACCCAATGTCGCCAAAACCCAAGCATTTTCTTTACATTCTTAATTTTCTTAATTGATTAACATATATGAGATATTCCTATTACATACAACAAAATGAAAATTTTGTCTTTTACACTTATATATGCAATTGTTCTTGATTTGCTTAATTTTTGGGAATTACTAATATTTAATTTTAATTTGGTAGATAACCAAAATAAAATTGGGAAATTTTTAAAATTTTGTTTCTTCCTTTTCTTATTGGTTAAATTAATAAGGAATGCAAACCACATTTCATTTTTACCAAATTCATCACTAACATGACAACATTTACCCTTTAACCCTTATTCTACCATTAACCTTATTATTTGTATAAAAAGATACATTTAATTTAAATACCTGAGAGTTTTTGCGACGAAGTAGGTTTAGTCACAGAAGACCACTTTCGCGACCAATCACCACACTTAGTCATAAATGGTAAACAATTTGCTACCAAATTTTCACATCGTCGCCAAAACCCAAGCAAATTCTTTACTTTCTAAATAATTGACAAAATAACATCTAAATTAATAATCTAAATTAATTTCTTAATTATTTAAGTGTTTTATTTAATTTGAAAAGTGCTTTTCTTTTAATATAAAAAATAGACTATTATGTAACAAAATAGTTATTTGTAATGATGTGCTAGAAATAGTTTTCTAATTATATTAGAATGTCTTGTAAATTTTAAAAAATTAGTTTTTCTAAATTATAATAATTAAAATATATAATTTTCTGAAATTATTTTTCCTAAATTATACTAATTAAAATGTATAATTTTCTGAAATTTTAAGTCATTTATGTTTCATTTGAAGGGTCAAGAAATTAATTTGAAAATATTTTTCAATTGAATAATTAAATTTTTAATTCAAATTATTTTTTATTTGGAATAGGAAAATAAATTTATAAAAATTTATTTATGAACTCACGGGCTTTTGTCGCTACATCTGACATTTGTCGACCAAATACAATAGATCGTATCAAATTAATTAATAGTTCTTCCAAACAACTACAGTAAACAAGAAACGACGTCATTTACCTAAACAAGAAAAACGATGTGGTTTTGTATTAGGTTTTTAATCATAACCACAATAAAAGGCTACTCCATTCTCGTTCAAGCCGTCAACATTTTTCAAAATCCTCCATCCTGTAAACAACTGTCTCCTCTCTTCTATTTGGGTTCTGTATTGTGGTCATCACAGTCAAAGAACTATTATTAACTGAATTGATATTGGAGCTTGTTCTATTTTTATTAACAAAGTTGTGCTAAGTTTTACTTATACCTTTATGTGTTTATTGTGAGTTTTTAATTATGCATTTGATGTATGAGTTGTCTTTATGGTTATGTTTCGAAGATGATTTACTGCCTGTCTTTGTTATTTGTATATGGGTTGGCTTCTTCCTAACGACCTTTGACGCTTCCCTCATCAAAGCTTCGTAACTATTTGATGAAAGGTCTTCAAGAGTATTTTACTTTTTTTCATTTCCATTAATAGTAATATAGCCCACTATAGATAATAATATATTTCTGTACATCATGAACATAGTCATGTTTATTCTAATTTAAATTCTAAATCTTGCATGTGATACAAACTACACAATAAATTTATGAAATTTTAATAAGGGTAACTGTGACATCCCTTTCTTCCGTGTTAAGGGTTAGAACCCTAGAATAGTGTACATGAGAGTTTATTGAGAAGTTAGAAAGTGCGTTTCATTCTCATGCATAATATGACATACACACACGCAAGTGAATATTGATTTTTTCACTTTAAAATGATTGCACATACATTCATTGAAATTTTCTAGGTATAATTGATTTATATATGTGATTATGTTGAGGATTGTGGTTTATTTGTATTGAAAATTGATTTGGAGTGTATAATTGCTGAATTAGAATTTTTGGTAAAAATTTAGGAAATTTTCAAAATTTTGGGGATTACTGGACTAGGAAAAATGCCAGGTAGTAAGATAATTGAAAATGGTGGTAGAAATAAGAGTCAAATGACAGTGAAAGGTTTTGTAGATGAATTTGGGATTTATTGACAAATGTCATTGAAAATTTAAAGACAATTAGAGTAGAAATTGGAGATGATTAGACTAGTTAAATAAGAGAACCTAGTTTAAACTTATAGAAATTGGACAAGTGACAAGTGTCACTTGCCAAGCCTAGTATTGATTTCATAAATATACTAGAAAGACCAAATTAATTGTTTGATCTTGTTTTCTTCTTCTTCTTCGTGACTTTCTTCATCTTCTATGAGCTTCTTTACTTTTAGAAATTTCTCACCTTCACAACGCAAGCTTTCCTCTCACTTTTCACTTGCTTTTTCTTTTTGTTATTTTCTTCAGTATCACTGAAATACCTAACCTTACAACCTTCGACTGTTAATGATTGTGTTGTACTAGAAAACTAGGGTTCACGTGATTCTAAAGAGTTTGGAGTTTTAAATAAGTAAGTATCGTATGGTTCTTCATGATATATAAGATGAAACATGCATCACGTTAGTTAACAGTTAAGTTTTTATAAAGCGAGGTTGTATATTTTCCGAAACATGAGTGAGAATTTTGGGTATGCTGCATGTCTTGTTTTTTCTTATTTGATGGTCAATATTTCATAAGATGGTGTTGAAATGATTTTTGAGTTAGAAAGATCATTGAAAACTTGTATAAAAGAGTGCAGAAAAATTCATGAAAGATGGTATACGTATGCTCTATTTTTACTATCATTACATGAATCTTTTTGGGTGTTTTAGAAATGAACTAAAATGAGTTTTGAGTTAAGGAAAAAGGCATAAGGTAATGTCTTGATATGGGAAAGAAAGATTAAAATGATAGTTAGAGATGACTTTAAGGGGTTGAAGAAAATAGAGAAGTGCAAAAAATGGAGAAATGCAAAGAATATAAGAAATGCGTATATGAACTGTTCGGTTTTTGATGTTGTGATTAATAATAGATTTTGATTTGTTTGTGAATGAATTGAGCTGAATGGAAGTTGAAATGAAGAGAAAATAATAGACATAAGTTTAAAATGTTGGATTTAGGAAAAGAGATGAAGAAGTGATGGGAAAGACGTTGTTTCATAAAATATGGAGAAGACCTTCTGTGGAGTCGCACAATTGTGCAGAAACATGATCGTGCCTGAAGGAAGCCTTAGAGGCTTTGCACTATTGTGCACAAGCACAATTGTGACCGAGACAAGAAATTAGGAATTGCATGATCGTGCACAAGCACGATCATGACAAAGAGGAAGCGTCTCGCAAAACACGATTATGACAGTGAGAATGCAGAGATATATGACAACTGTGAACATCCTTCACTCTTTTGGCCATAACTTCCTTTCCCAACGTCCGAATGACTTGAAATTTGAACAACAAACTCCTCACACATTGTTTTTCCTCTTCAAAAAAATTCATGGCCATCTGAATTCATTAGGAAAGGAGTGATTGATGAGTTTAGGATGAAAATGATGAAGTGTGTTGGAATATTGTTAAATGCAGTGTTTTCACTGAACAGACATCGGTATTTTGGCCATATCTCTGTCTATAAATATCAAAGTGAGATGATTTTTGATTTATATTAAACTTGAGACATATGGATACAAATTTTATGAAGGGATCGAATTTTAATTATATCTTTAAGAGTTCCAAAATCTAGCTTGAAATTGAGTGCAGAGAACTGTTATAGTTTGAGTACATTCCGAAATATTTTGTGTATAACTTGCAGATTACTGAACCAATTTGTGAAAACTTGGTGTCATTAGAAACTTAAGGTATATGGGAACGCTTGATTAGAAGAAGGTGATGCCTAAATACTTCATTTTCCTCGTCAATATGATCATGCAAAATTGACCTGAAAATCTGTTTCGAAGAAAAAGCTGGAATGATCGATTGAGAATGAACTTAGAATATATTTTTTATTGAGGTGTAAACCTAAGTTCAAATTAGACTTATGTGAGTTTTGATACATGAGTGATCATGTGATGAGAATAATGAAAATATACCCAGGATTGTCATTGAGCATGCATAGTATATGAGCCATATATATATGTGTGCATAAATGAGTACTCATATAATTGTGCAAATTTGTGATATGTGTAAATGTATATTGCATGATATAGAGGAGCATTTAGAGCGTCAACATCAAGACATTGCTGGGACTTCGAGGCAATAGCTTTCTGGAGCAACCTGTGAGTAACCTAGATGGCCTTACTTAAATAATTGTTTGTTTTAAATTATGTTCTGAATTATCTTATGAATGCGAATTTGATTGTGCTGATTCTGGATATTGAATGTCTGAGGCGTTTGATGCATGAATCAGATATTGGAAGTGCTCCTTGTATGTGAATTTGATGAAATAAGTGCTACTCAACATTATTGTTGGACGTCGGACCAAGGTCCGATGATAAACTTGTTCTGAATGTGAAACAGAAATCTAACGACTGATTGAAAATATGTGAATGTGATGCATTTCATTACATGAAAGTATGAAAGATAAAGATAGTTTTGACCAGAGTCGCCAGTAAAAAGAGCTTAAAGCTTATAATGTGTTAACAGCCTCTGGCTTAGTTGCTATTATACCCGGTATCCACTAAGGGATATGGGACATTATCTGATACAAGCTCGGTATCCACAAGGGATATGGGCTAGTAAAAAGGCACTCGGTCACAAAAAAGTAATAAATGAAAGTGAGTCTCACGTGCATCGCATTTATAATTGTTGTGCATGTTTTAAATGATCAGTTGGACTACTCTGAGTGTGATATGTGATGCTACATGATAAATGAAATGATGTGAATTATATGTTTATATGTGTTAATGTGTGATATATTGAGTGAACCATTGATGATAGTTACCTCATTAAGTTTGCAAAACTTACCAAAATTACAACATTGACATTTTAGGACCGAAAGAGGACACTAGTGATAGAGAGACTTTATGAGAAGCATAGTTCTTGTACTTTTGGAAAGAAGAAATGACTCAAAGGTCGGTCAGCTGAGATTGAAGGATAAGATAGAATTTTATGAAATTCCTCATGTGTGTAGCGTGTTTTGTATTTAGTTTTGATAATGTACATATAGGGATAAAGTATGAAATGCTATAATGTACGCATTCAGTTTTTATGAAATGAAAAGAGGAATTTGGTTTTAGAATATTGTGACATTTACGCATTAATTGATGATGCCATGATTAAGTGAGTGTCATGATTGCTCTAGCATGCCACTCTTGTGGGGTACGTATATGAATATCACTCAGGATATCGGATACGTATCTTGCGAGAGTGGGGTGCTACTGTACCTTTTATATCATTAGGCACATTGAAGATGTATAAGTGCTAAACTGAACTACTTTTACTTATCATCAAAATTGGAGTTGAACGATCACTTTATTCTAAACTAACATTTGTAGAATATACCTCTTAATAGTATTAATCAAGGTGTTTAGTATCATCTGAACAACGTCACTTTCCTTATTATGTACATCTAATTTCCTTTTATGAAGCTATTATATATATTCGCATTTGATGGTATATACTACATGTTGTTTTAAGCTTCCTTTTATGGAAATCAATTGTTTTGCAAATTTTGTCAATTCCACAAACTTCGTCTAATAAATCATGTATGCATGTCACTCCAATTTCACTTCATTTAAGGGCTTACTATTCTAACAATATCTAAGTTTTATACTGATTGTGTTTTAAGTAAATTGTTTCGTACTGGTAGTTCATATGGAGAACTTGTCTTTCATAGTAAATCTGGTGACTCATTCACTATACCCTCTATAAGTTTACTTATAACAGAAACGTTGTTGCAAAAGAACCTTACACCTGAGAGAATAATTATCACTATATAGATTGACGTCTTCGAACATGCGAGGACCCTTCTTAGGAATCCAGACATTGGGGACTCATTTACCATTATCGACTCTCATGTCACTTGGAATCCAAAAAAATAATTATATTATTGTCATTTATCGATGCAATCAATTGGACTCAGCTTTAAAGTTGATTTATTATTGTATCTATAAGAATTTGTCAAACAACCTCTCTACTAGCTAGCGGTCAAGTTGCATACTATTGGGTGTGGATTGTTATTGTTCTTGGTTTATGACCGTAAGAATTGTTAACCTTCTAATTCAAAGTTCGTCTTACTACCTATATGATATTATTATACTGACACAATGATTAAAATTTTTATAACTAATAATTGCATTGTTAGAAATATTAATGATTAATTAATACTATTGTTTAACATTTAAAATTATGTTGTGTGTGTTTTTTCAACAATACTTTGTAAACATTCAAAACAAATCTCCAATAAAACATATCTTAACTATAATATATTAAAAAATGTTAGCTTAACAATTTTAGAAAATGTTAACCTTATGGTGACGATTTTGGCAAATGGTCACCAAATGTGTTGCTGTGGAACCTTTTGTGATGATTTCTCGAAATCGTCATTGAATGTCGACCATTTGGTGACGATTTTCAAAATTCATCACCAAATGTTAACCCTTTTGGGACGCTTTCAAATATCGTCACCAATAGTTACTTTTAGCGACAATTCAGTAAACGTAGCAAAAAATACATAGCTAAATGTCTACGAACTTTTGGTGGCAATCTCCGAAAATAGTCCCTAAATGCTTTTTTAGTGACAATTTTACATAATTGTCACTAATTGTGAACCCTTTGGCGACGATTTTAGATAAGCATCATCAATTGTTTACCAAATTATGATGACGATTTGTAAAAAGCGTTATTAAAAGTTGATTAAGCGACTAATTATATTACTAAAATCGTCACCCAATGAATACCGTTTTGTGATGATTTTCGGAAATCATCACTAAATATTTACCATTTAGGAACAATTTTTGTTATTTGTTATCAAATATTGATTCTTTTGTGATGCTTTAATTATTAGTCGCTAAAAACTTAATTTTAATTACAATTTTTAGATTCGTCACAATATGGTCACTTTTATTATCAATTTTTTGAAAAAGCTTAGTTTTAATGACGATTTTTAGAATCCTCGGTCACTTTTATTGTCAATTTTTTGAACGTTCGAAAAACACGTAGCTAAATACCTACATTGTTATAATGTATGATTACAAATGTAAGCGGCGAAGGACCAAATCGCTCATGTATAATCCTTAGGTAAACAGAGGGAATGTCAATGAATAGTTATTTGTTACCTTACATATGTTCGAGATGACTTTATTTATGTACAATGCCAACAATAATATACATACCATCCTCATCCTGCTCGTCTGCGGATTTTCAAATTTGCGCTTTCTAAAACTCACCATACTCTTTGAGAACTAGAAGTGTTCTCTCCAACTATCAAAAGTATTAAGAATATATAACAAATTACATATATATACATCCTACTATCTTATAAATCTCTCTCTTTGTAGTTGTTGTTCCGCTGATTAATTCCTCGTATCCAAATGTGGAACCAGCAAAGCCGGCTCTTCACAAGGGCTCAACAAGAGGGATTTAATATGGACAACTTTTCATGCATCCTCCCCTCTCATGCATGTGCCAAGCTCACATAAGATTTTTCAGAGAAAAGAACAACAAAGTGAAAACAAAAAGATAAGACTTGGCAGCTTATTCAAGACGAGAACCACGTACAACGGTCGCCCTAGATTGTGGAAAATGTGGTGCAAGATTGAGGAAGTTGTGGAGAACCAGGCATTGCAGATACCCCATTGTTGTCTGCTTCATCTCCGCTTCTCGGTGCACCGATAATCGATGAGATAGCTGCTGCTAAGGCGGCCGTGAAGTTCGGGTCAGAAGCAATCGCTGCAGTGACAGTGTCGACCACAGAAGCGTGCCTTTGGCCTAACGGCGAAGTTGTGATTGCCTGTGCCTTTGGGGGAACATATATGGGATGTCCTAGAAGTTGAGAGCAGCCATGCAAAGAAATGGGAAATGTGGCAGATGATTGAGGGACGCGAAGGAAGGGCATTGCAGTACTAGCAGGACTCTGTGTCAAGTCGAGAGTTATGGTAGGGAATGGCGCGGAGGCTGACAGAGTAGCCATTGTCGAAGCGTAAGGCAGCGAAGGGAAGAAGTTGTTGGAAGATGGTACAGATTCTTTGCTTGTAGTTGAACCTGAAAGAAGCATGGTTGCTGCGGCTGAGGTAGTATTGGCCATTGCTGTTGCTGCAGGTGGAAGAGGGTGGTTGTGGTTCCCTTCGTATGTTGTAATGAGAATCGTCTTGTCCTCCACACATCTTTGGACCTAATATAGGGAACACACAGACAAATTTATGTATGCACGGTTAAGTTGTCTGCAACCATATTAATGGCTTTAAAAATCAGCGGAAGCAATTACTTCAGGAATACCGGTTTCTTCGTTTAAGTTGTCTGGTCATCATGTTTTAAGGAAATGACAAATTTTCATATATTTTAAGTTGACTTGATGTTAAATGCAGTTGTCAATCACCAACATTTCTCACGAGTGAACATGGATCATCATATACCTGCTTACGAACTGGGCATCCAACAGCCATAGTGCAACGATAATAGGCACGAGGACAAGGGTTACCCTTGGCCATCTTTTGTCCATATTTTCTCCACTGACATCCGTCGCTGATCTGAACCGAGACATTGATAACTAACGTTAAACTGTTGAGTGAGGTTCAGAAATCTGTCATTAAGTATATATCTAAGGTTGTGTGCAATTTGCCAACGCTCACCAGAGGAGCCTCCGATCGTGCACGTACAGACACTCTTGCCTTTCTGAAAGGAACATCATGGACTTGGTCACCGGACTTGCCTTGGTCTAGTTTCGAGCTTTTAGAGAACCCCCAGCTTTGAGAAGTTTGATCGAGACGGTCCTCAATGGAAGGTTGCTTTCCAGGAATTTGAGAAATGGCATCTGTTGTATGTGTTGGAGAAGCCGACACTTCTTGTGTCTTCTCGTCAGACAGAGAAGGATCACTGACATCTAATGTGGCAGGTGGCCGTGGGTCCTTAAGCTGTTGGGCTGACATAATGGCACTTGACATTCCACTCTGATCACCCTTCTGTATCAATCATTGACGTGATTCAAAAACTATGGAAATTAGTACCAAAATATCTCTTCGTATTAAATTCAAAACTAATCCAGATATTGATAGAATTTATGAAAGCACTCAGGAAATTGGATTTCATGGGGGATCAGTCATCATTGTCAGCATTTACCGGACGTCAGATGTATGATTCTATATCTGCAAGCTAGTAACGCCCATGCCGGATAGTTTAAGATGATACGTGGCAATTCTGCCGCCTGGTGCACATGAAACTACTGTGTGTATATATATAAGAAGTATTTTGATCAAAGTCTTGCCTGAATCAAGACGAAATCCAATAGAAGTTACTTATTTAAGATAGAAAAGAACATGGAAATTTCTCTTCTGCTAGTGGATTTGGAACTAAAGTTGGAAAAAGTGTGCTTGTTAAGAAAATGAGAAGTGATAGCGGATCAAGCAAGCACGTTTTTCCTATTCAAGTGAAGCACGTTACCTCTTTCTTTATGAATAAAAGAAGATACTTTGGATTTCTTTGGTTAATCTCTCTTTTCAAGAAACTTCGAACAGTCAATTAGGCTTTGATGATAATAGAAAAGGCAATGAATTGGGCATGCTTGGCTCTTCCTCTTTATTCTAAGACCAATCTAGTTGAGAAGATGTAAACGAACGGAATCATCACCTGCTCTCCCCGATTCCCATATGCCTGTTTTTGGATTGCCATGAGTAACTGAGTCTGAAGGTCTTTGTAACTTCTGGTAACTTGATCCAACATGATTTTCAGCTTCTTATTTTCATTGTGTAGTCTATCCAGCTCGATTTGTGCTATACTCAGCTGAGAAATAACCAAATCTCTATTCTTGAAAATTCAACTTGGAATATAAAAATGTAATACACAATTAAACACATATAAATGCTTTGTCCGAATGAATAACATGGGAAAATCAGATAGATTCCGAACAATTAAGAAGCATAACTCACTTCACTGTTGGGTTTATGGTCACTTTCTGTTTTCCAAGTCCCAGAACCTGAAGTGTGAAGATTCAGTCCGGTCTGCAAGACAAAAACAAAAGTCAATCCGAAGTAAACACAGGTTTGCTTATGTCCATCATAACTTTAGACCTCCAAACCTTTCACAACAAACAAAAAAGACAAGGGTATGAGATAAAAGGCAGCAAAACCTTACATTTACAAGGGTATCAACTAGAGTACTTGACGATCCATTCTTGGTATCTTGATCACGAGACAACACTGCATCAATCCTATCACTTGATGAAAAGAAATCAACTTCCTTGATCACGGGCTTGCTATGATCGATGGAGCTGTTGTTTTCGTGATCGGATGTACATGAGCTCCCCAGGGGAAAGTCACCGGAGTGCAAGAACGTCAATTCACGTCCGTGTTTTTCCATGCCAGAAATAGTAAGTCGGGGGGAAGAGAGAGAGAGAAGAAGAAATGAGGAAGAGCAAGTACATACAGAGGCGGGGTAGTAGTTGTGTAGGCTTTTCAACTAAGAGTGAACTCGCATTTGGTGGTACAAAATAGAAAAAGACTTTAGCTTAAGCGACCGAGAAGGCCAGCCGCTTTCTTCGCGGGATAGATGACGTGATGACTCCGTTAACCCAAGGAAAGGGGGTTGAGTTCCGTTAAAGATGACGGAGTGACATTTTAGTCCACGTGGGGTGAGGGAGGATAGCGTCGTCTGGAGGTCAACTGTGTTGACGGCTGGGCTATATCTGACGGTAGTTAGAATACCTAATCCCACCATCTGTAAAAATTACCCAACCTCGAATCATCTACTGGGCTCCTATCTCTAGGTGGGATCAACATAAATTACGTATCATATAATATTGTGATATTAAAATTATGCTCATATTTACCGAGATCTTGTTCGTGCTATTGAAGGCCTGATGGCAAAACAGGTCAAGATCATTGGTACCAAGTTGTCAACTATTGTAAAGTAATCACGACGTGGTCTGTATGGTACATTTCATTTCAACGAAGTCTAAGATCTAAACCATATATGAATACAAGTTATAGTCTAAGATCTCAATTGTTAATACTTAATAGCATCTTACTCTAATAGAAGCTTTGGCTGCCAGTCTCCAAATGGGCGAAGCGAGACTAACTTTTGCACAAATTCTAGAGGCATGCATTAAAATCAATGTTATGAATACCGTACCGAATTTGGTATCGGATTGAGCTCTGGAACGGAACTGTACCGGTACCGGGTACCGTTTCGAGATATTTTTTAAATTTATAAAATAGTCCCTAAATTTTTTAAAAATTGCAAAATAGTCCATATTGATATATTATAC
>JANITX010000004.1:8878937-8897888 GCA_027564395.1 Erythroxylum ulei | reverse complement strand
ATTATGGTGTCTTATTGTGTCCAATAAATCTCAGCCGTTTATTTATGTGGGTCCCGCAAAATAAATGACTGAGATTTCATGAGACAGAGTAAAACTGGACAGAGGATCTTGTCTCGTGAACTGGACCTTCCTTTAGGTTCTCTCAATACTAATACATGCATCCCAAATTGGCCAACTCTTATGTCCCACCTAACCAACCGAAGTCAAACCTGGTATAACCCAGCCAATTTCGAACCTTGTCCTCATTACTTACACTAGGACACCCACTCTAAATCCAATTATGCTAAGCCACCTACCAAATGTCAAATTTACTAGAAGCAGCAGGGCCATATTACATCCCATTACCGTTTTCAATATTTTGAGTTTAGAAATCTTCCAACTAGGCCTCCTCTTGATTCCACCTCCCTCAGCATTGCATTCTTTATTTTGAACATTCATGATATCATGGACAATATTTCAACTTTAATAATGTTGTTGAATGGTTACCTGATACTGGTGCCATTGCCCATATGACACGTGATCCTCATGTTGTGGACTTTATAACTCCGTATAATGATTCAAACGAAGTTATTGTTAGTAATGACCAAACTCTTCTAATTTCTTCTTACTGGATCTTTACATTTTCTATATAAATCCTTCACTTCATCCTTGTAGTGTTTTGGTAGTTCCACATCTCACTACTAACCTTTTATTGGTTGCTAAATTTATTACTGATAACTCATGTCTTATTGAATTTAACCATTTTTATTATGTTATGAAGGACTTCCAAACTAAGATACTACTCCTTTCAGGTTCCATCCATAATAATCTTTACCTAATAAAAATTTCGCTGCATTTTAAAAACCTTGTTGCCTACACAGTCACTCTGATTTCACTAGATCTTTGATTTCAACGTCTGGGTCATTCGAATTGGTCATCATTTTCTTGTAGTTCCACCAAGTCCTTACAACTTATTTGTTGTAATATTTGGGGACTTTTCCTATCTTAATCTTTTTTTGGTTATCGATACTTTATCATTTTTATTGACAACTTTAGTTGATATCCCAGGATCCTTCCTCTCACCTGCAAATCTCATACCCTAACTACATTTCAAACTTTTAAAACCACAACTAAATTTCTTTCTCTACCACCATTAAAAGTTTTCAATAAGATGGAACTCCTAAACTTATCAAAAGCATTTTTGTTTAACACCTTACCATAAATGGTATTACTTACTGTATTTTATACCTCCACACTCCTCAACAAAATGATCTTATTGAATGAAAAATTCATCACATTACCGAAACAGGCCTCACCCTTCTTCTTCATGCCTTCCTTCCCAAGGTTTTCTTATTTGAAGCTTTTTCTATCGATGTCTATCTCATCAACCTATTGCTTAACCATGTCCTTAATTACAAATTGAATCCCTTTTCACCATCCCACCTAATCTCTCTCATTTATGAGTTTTTGGATGTACTTATTTTTCCTCTCTGGGCTCCACTCGTCCCAATAAATTAACCCCTAAACCTAGTCCATGTGCCTTCCTTGGCTACTTGCTCTCAGTATAAAAGGTATCGATGCTTTGATCCTTAATCCTCCAAACTTTATATCTCTCACTATATTTGCTTCCTTGAACATGACTTTCTTTATGCTCACTCTACATCTACAGTGACTCCATCCTGTTCTTTAACCCTTCTCGCACTTCCTTTACCTTTCAACCCACTTCCTCAATCTTCTCCACACCTTTTCCCTCCACCTCCTCCACCTCCACTTCCAACTCAACTACCACCATCTTCCCATCCCATAGTCATACGACCCATAATCATACATGTAACTCTCAATCTTTTTCTGACTACAACACTTACTTTATACTTAATACATCTTCCTCTGACCCTACATCCTCTACCTAAGTTAACAAAATTTCTCACTGATGCCAGACTATACTTGATAAGTTTACTGCTTTACATTGATACTTGGACTCTTATCCCTCCTCTCCTTAATGCCAATATTGTTAAATGGGTGTTGCGTACCAAACAAAACTATGATAATTCTGTTCAATGTTATAAAGTTCGTCTTGTTGTTAAGGGTTTTCACCAGTCTTTCGACATTGACTAACTAAAATCTTTAATCTTGTTATCAAACACACTACCATTTGTATAATCCTCACACTTACTCTTTCTCAAAATTGGTTAGTTCGTCAACTTGATGTCAATAATGTCTTCCTTCATGGTCATCTTCAAGAATAGGTCTTCATGTCTCAATCTCCTGGTTTTATAGACCCATACTATCCTCATCATGTGTGCCATCTTCACAAAGCCCTATATGGTCTAAAACGAGCTTCTCGAGCTTGGTTTCTCTTCTAAGTCAGAAACTTCTTAAATTCCACTTTACTTCCTCCAAATCTAACTCTTCTCTATTTATTAACTTAACCTCATGTCACACAACTTTTGTCATAGTTTATGTGGATGATATCTTGATTATAGGTTTCTTACCCTCTTCCATTTCCTCTCTTATACATAATCCTCACCGCACTTTCTCCATTAAAGACTTAGACATGCTCTATAACTTTCTTATTCTTGAAGCCACTACTACGTACGTCTATAGGTCTTCTACCTACTAAAATCAAATACATAAAAAAATCTTTTTCTTTGGTCTAGTCTTAATAATTCCAAACCTATCCACCCTCCAATTATCCTATCTCCACCTTCAAAAATCATAGCAAACCACTTTTTAATCTTGTTTAGTATAAAAGCATTGTTTGTACTCTTTAATATCTCTACCTCACTCGTCCTAGCATTCAGTTTGTTGTTAATAAAGCCCCTTAATTTTTACGTTGATCTACTGATGTTCACTAGATTGTGATTAAACGAATCCTCTATTATCTTTGTTCCACACCATCTTATGGCATTATTTCCTCAGTTCATCCTCACTTACCTTATCTACTTACTAGGATGATGATTGGACTGCTAGTCCAGATGATAATGTTCTACCTCTAGATATTGTATATATCTTGGCCCAAATATTACATCTTGGAGTGTCAAGAAATAACCTAATGTTGTCAAATCTAGTACTGAAGCTGAATACCAAAGCATTGCTCTTGCTACAGTGGAACTCTATTAAATCACTTCTTTACAAAAAAAATTAGTTCATCTATTTTCACGCCCACATTATAGTGTCACAATCTTAGTTTTACATTCTTTAATTTTGATCCAGTCACTCATGCTCGTACTAAGCACATTAAAAGGTATCGATGCTTTGATCCTTAAACCTCCAAACTTTATATCTCTCACCATATTTGCTTCCTTGAACATGACTTTCTTTATGCTCACTCTTCATCTACAATGACTCCATTCTCTTCTTCAAACCTTCTCGCACTTCCTTTACCTTTCAACCCACTTCCTAAATCTTCTCCACACCTTTCCCCTCCACCTCCTCCACCTCCACTTCCACCTCAACTACCACCATCTTCCCATCTCATAATCATACGACCCATAATCATACATGTATCCCTCAATCTTTTTCTGACTACATCACTTACTTTATACTTAATACATCTCCTCCGACCCTACATCCTTTACCTAAGTCAACAAAATTTCTCACTGACGCCAGGCTATGCTTGATAAGTTTACTGCTCTACATTGATACTTGGATTCTTATCCCTCCTCTCCTTAATGCCAATATTGTCTGTAAATGGGTGTTGCGTACCAAACAAAACCATGATAATTCTGTTCAACGTTATAAAGCTCGTCTTGTTGTTAAAGGTTTTCACCAGGCTTTCGACATTAACTAACTAAAACCTTTAATCTTGTTATCAAACACACTACCATTTGTATAATCCTTACACTTACTCTTTCTCAAAATTGGCTAGTTCGTCAACTTGATGTCAATAATGTCTTCCTTCATGGTCATCTTCAAGAATAGGTCTTCATGTTTCAATCTCCTTGTTTTCTAGACCCATACTATCCTCATCATATGTGCCATCTTCACAAAGCCCTATATGGTCTAAAACGAGCTTCTCGAGCTTGGTTTCTCGTCTGAGTCAGAAACTTCTTAAATTCCACTTTACTTCCTCCAAATCTAACTCTGTCACACAACTTTTTTCATAGTTTATGTAGATGATATCTTGATTATAGGTTTCTTACCCTCTTCCATTTCCTCTCTTATACATAATCTTCACCACACTTTCTCCATTAAAGACTTAGGCATGCTTTATAACTTTCTTATTCTTGAAACCACAACTACGTCTATAGGTCTTCTACCTACTAAAATCAAATACATAAAAAAAAAATCTTTTTCTTTGAACTGGTCTTAATAATTCCAAACCTATCCACACTCTAATTATCCTATTTCCACCTCCAAAAATCATGGCAAACCACTTTTTGATCCCATTTAGTATAGAAGCATTGTTTGTATTCTTTAATATCTCTACCTTACTTGTCCTAACATTCAGTTTGTTGTTAATAAAGTCCCTCAATTTTTTCGTTGATCTACTGATGTTCACTAGATTATGATTAAACGAATCCTCCATTATCTTTGTTCCACACCATCTTATGGCATTATTTCCTCAGTTCACCCTCACTTACCTTATCTGCTTACTAGGATGATGATTGGACTGTTAGTCCAGATGATAATGTACTACCTCTAGATATTGTATATATCTTGGCCCAAATATGATATCTTGGAGTGTCAAGAAATAACCTAATGTTGTCAAATCTAGTACTGAAGTTGAATACCAAAGCATTGCTCTTGCTATAGTGGAACTCTATTAAATCACTTCTCTGCTAAAAAAAATTAGTTTATCTAGTTTTATGCCCACACTATAGTGTCACAATCTTAGTTTCACATTCCTTAATTTTGATCCAGTCACTCATGCTAGTACTAAGCACATTAAGAGTGACGTCCATTTTATTCAACACTTGGTTTTTAGTAAAGCACTTTTCATCAGTCATATTTCATCTTTTCTTCGGATTGCTAATATTATGGCTAAAGCTTTGCCTTCATAAATGTTCCAACGTCTTCACGACAAGCTCACAATTACATATCATCATGATCTTAAGAGGGACTGATAACATCATATTACCTTAGGATCTCAACTGTTAATTTTTAGTGATAAGATCGTTAGTTTTATTCTAGATATGTATCAAATTTTCAATTGTATATTTTCACATATCTACTGTATTTTCACTTGTATATTAAGGCCTAAAAGCGTTCATTAATATATGAAAAAAATACAACATACTTTTTACAATTCCTTCATGAACACCGTGTGTTTTAACTAAAGGGAAAAGATGAGTAAAGGAAATTAAGAGAAATTAACGGGGGAAGCTTTAAGAAAATAAGAGACGAGGTTGAAATTAACTAAATATTTTAGAACAAAAAAAATGATAAGTTCTAAAATTTTAAATACATATAAGGAAATTGAAGCATAAGATTATCATAAATGTTACATTATAATTGTAGAACTAATTACAACTTATATATGTAATTTTTTAGATACTAAGTAACTAAGGTTGAGTCTTTAAATTAATAATTTGGATATAACCACACTAAAATTATTATAGGTTACTATATTAATTTTTATATATTCAAATTTATGCCGTTATTAAAATACAAATTAATATACATAATGAACTTAAGTACATAGACCTAAATGTGTTACAATATATGTTATTATGAATACTTTTCGTTGTAGAGTGAGGAAGATATAAATATAATTATAAGTAATGTAGATAAATGGTAATTATAAAGTATAAATAAAATTAAAATAAAACCTTTTTGTTAGTAAAAATAAGAATTTGACAAAGTTAGACTATATTTGATTATTTCTTGAGGGAAGGTCTGCTAGCACAACATTGCTATCTCTTGTAATTTTGGGGAACAAAGTTTTAATGGGACTGGCTTACAAAAGGTGCGGCGAACATATAAAAGTGGAGACTGTATAATAAGTGCTTTTGATTACTCTCTCGAGTGGAGTACTAGAATTGAACATGAGTTACAGTTCAAAGCAATTCCACAGCCTCCAAGTATGAATGGAGACCTTCGTGCGATGTTGATCAAAGAAAAAGGGAACTCGGAAAGACAATAAAAGCAGTGAATTTCTTTTCATCTTATGCCCACAACAAGCGATAGAAATCTCACGCGGAAATTTTGGACCTTTATAGAATCATGTCTCCTTTTCTACTAGACAGATATCCTTTGCAGATTGGTCATCAGATGCGGCATTACATTTCCAAGTGACATGTATCTATTCAAAGACAAACAGAGATTGAAATTTCACGGTAAACAAAGTTTTTTGTCTACTTTTCTTTCTAGTTAAAAGAGACTAGTGTTAGTGCCCAAGCAATAACAACAATACTTGCGGAAGTCAGTTTCCTGTCTCTAGTTTGTACTAAATCAATCATAGCAAAAGACTTTATAGTTCCCAATATTTGAATTTTCTTTATCATTAAAAATCATAAAATTTTAATTGATACATATTTAATAAGATTTAAAAAAATCATAATTATTAAACAAACACAATGATAGTTATCTACAAATCAAGATATTTAATCTGCGTTTTCATTGTGAGTTAAACATAACAATCAAATTATTAAAAAAAAAAAACAGCTTTCATAAATAAATGTGAAAACAATGTTATATATCATATTATTTCTCATTTAACAAACAATATTCAAGACTAATAGCAACCTTTTGAAATTTGGAAAGGCAATTGAGTTCGAAAAGATCAACATATATACATTAAATGTCTATAGTTCCCAGACAATGATCAACATATCTTATATACATACATATATAATCTCAGTTTAACAGATATGGAAAAGATCGGTCAAGCCTGAAAGATGCACTATTTCTCACTGAAGACCAAACACTTTCGTAGTTAATATAACAGGTTAGGAGCATTGAGAATGATCAGCTTCTCTCTGGCTCCACATAATTAAAAAACAAAGCCATATCTTTATTTTTCGTGTTAAGGATATCTTTAACTCAATGATACCTAGCTTTCATACGCATAATACACCCCCAACTTCATTCACATTGCAGATTGATAGGAACATATAAAGAAGAAAAAAAAGATCCCTTTGAATTAAAACGAGGAAAGCATTCTCATAACTTTTCTCTACCACAAGGATAGCCCGTCCTTTATCAATTAACGATGTAAGAAGGAAATTTTGGTTCTTGAGAACCTTTCAGTAGTTCATTAGTTATAAAAATAACATTCTCATGGATGTTTATTTTAAAAAATTATAGCATACAACTTAACAAAAGTAGTTTTCAATGGAAAATTCAATTGCCGTAAAAGCATGCACATGAAAAATTCCAAAAAATAGACATATGCATTATTGAAATTATTACAACGTTGGACTAAGTTCTAAAGTAGTTGTTAGTTATTGTCTGATAGTCCCATCAAAACAAGTGATATAATAGTTATTAATTAGCATCCAAGAAAATACGCCACCTGTTTTAATCTCTACTCTTTGTTTTCTAGTGTGAAGAACGGGGTAATTGAGTTGTTCAACGCCAATAAATTAGAAAACCTTTTATATTACGTTTAAATTATGGATTGTGTTTACTCACATGTATGGACACGGACGTGGAGCTACGTTTGCTGCAGTGGGGATAGCTGGATCATCATCAGAAGAAGAGAAATTTAATGAAAGTTTTGTAAAAGAAATAGATTTTAATATATTATGTTCCCATTAAAATTCATATCTTATAATTTATTTGTACTGATCAAAATTTCCTATGCATAGAACATGATAGGGCTTGGGAGAATAGTGTTGAAGATACTCGATATTGAGCTAAAGTCCTCACATAAGACGTGGTTACCAGTACGATTACTTAGTCAACAAATAAAGACAGATCAAAGGTAGAAAATGGGATCACGGGTAAAAGAAATCGGCTCCCAACTAAGCTGGAATTCAAAGTCAAAGACGCAATAATGCTCAGAAGTCTACGTATCTATCAACGACTCGAGTCACCCAACAACCGGGGCAACCATGCACCTTTGCCCTTACACTTTGTCCTACTACTTTCACTAAAGTCCAAACCCTCAGCTCAGGTTGACGCGGATCCTGAAAATCTACTAGTTGCCAACCTAAAAGCTGTCACCGATTACATGTTAGTCATATATATATGTAAATTTTTTAATCTGTAATTTTTAAAATTTTAGATTATAATAATTTTCATAAATATAAATAATTTTCTGATTAAGATAAACTTATGATAAAATTAGATTTTATTTATTTCTCTTGGTCTTTTTCTTTGTTTAGTAACATTTTTTATGAAATAAAACGGAATATTTTACAAACAATTATTTTTAATTTTTTATTTTAAACTTGCAAAAATTAAAAATAATTATTTTATTCAATAACTATCTCTTTTTAAGTGATTAATAAGCTTTAAAATCTTAGATAATTAAATAATAAAATATAAGTAACTTAATAAAATTATCTATCAATCTCTTACTTGCACTTCTAACATAATCATAGTTTAATAGTATAACATGATATGCATATAATATAAGCTAAATTTCCCTTTTCTTAGTCACAACATTAATAATAATTAAGAAAATAGAGAGAATTATAGTTGTTTTTATGTACTTTTAATATGACATACTCCCTTCTATGTATAAAAAAACTACTTCAAAACTTAATATGATATATATAATGAGATGTATCTAATTGTTCAAAAACAATTTATTTGTAAAAGAGAAATCCTAATAAAATTCATATAATTATTCATGTATACATCTATACTAATAATGAATAAGAAAATTTTTTGAATATGAGAAACAATAAATAAACGAGTGAGGAGTGACCAATGCATTAAATATATATATAATAATAATTTATTTAATCATGGTAACCAATAATGCTAATTATTTTGGACATGTTTGTTAAATATCTTTGATTGTAGTCCTTTTGTTAATGGATCTAGAATTATAAGATTTATGCTAATACGTTCGATTGATTTTTGAGCTTTTTGTAGTCCTATTTGATAAATACATGAAAATTAGAAAAACATATATCCACAATGATAAGGATAAAGAACAATGACTCATCATATTCTAACCATATTTATTAAGGTACATTTATGCCTTTTAGACATATTATTTAGTTATGGAGTGTGTGAAATTATGTATTGAGCACGTATGTTATGCTATTCAAGGAATTTAGCAAATAGACTAAGATATTGTCTAGTTTTATTATATCTCCCATAATATTCACCACCTTTATTAGATCTAACGATTTTTACCTTTTTATCTAATTGCCTTTCTACCTTATTGAGTAAGGCCTCTAAGGTGTCTATTGGTTGAGATTTTTCATGAACAAAAATAGATATATGTCATAACATAAAAAATCATCAATAAAGGTAGTCAAGGATTATAGTAGTTGTATGTCTTTTTAATGTAACATACCCCCTTCTATTTGTCAGGGAACTAGTTCAAAACTTAATATGATATAAAATGAGATATATCTTAATTATTAAACAATAATTTCTTTGTGAAAGAGAAATTATATTAAAATTAATATAATCATTCATGTATATATACTAATAATAAACAACAAAATACTTACACATCAGAAATAATACATAAACGAGTTTGGAGTGTCAAATACATAAAACATATAAATAATAATGTTTTATTTAATCATAGTACCCAATAATGCCAATTCTTTTAACGAGTCCATTAAATCTCTTTGATGATAGTCCTTTTGTTAATGGATCCATAATTATAAGATTTGTGCTAATTTCGAATGTGTTCAATTAACACTCTTTGTTTTTTTACGACAAATTATTTCATTTCTATAGTACCTTAAAAAAGACCGTTGTGATATTATCACAATAAATTTTCAGTGACTTGGCAATACTGTCAATAATTTCAAATCCCAAAATAAAATTTCATAGTCATAAATTGTGAATACTAAATTGCTGCTCCATCGAAAGGGAACAAATAGCTAAATATGCACTTTTTTTATGTCAACACATATGGTATACTCTGAGTCTAACTAACCAATTACCTTAAGATGATTAGATCTCCTATAGTTAAATATATGATCTTTTTTTCTTTGCAAGTATCTTAATACTTTCTTTGCAACATTCTAATGTTCTAATCTAGGATTGCTCTGATATTTACATAACATTCTAATAACAAAATTGATGTTTGGTCTAGAAAATGTTCGAGCATACATTAAAATCCTAACAAGAGATGCATAAGAATTATTTTCTATTCATATGCATTATAATTCATTCTTTGGACATTGCTTAATACAATCCATCTCCTCTCCAAATTGGAACAACACTTGTATATTTTTTATTTTGAATCTCTTCAAAAAAAATTTGATATATGCTTTTTGAGACAATCTTAACATTTCTTTTGGTCTGTCATAGAATATTTTAATTCCTATCACAAGAGATGTGTCATTCATGGAGAAACTTCTTAGTCTTAGGTAATAAACCAATATCATTAGTAACAAGCAAGATATTATCAACATATAGAACTAGAAATATAAATTTACTCTCACTGACCTTCAAATATATACACCAATCAATGATATTTTTTAAAAAATTCAAAAGAAGTTAAAGTATCAATAAACTTGAGGTACCATTATCGAGAGGCTTACTTAAGTCCATATATTGACTTCTTAAGTTTACACACCTTGTTTTCTTTCCTTCAACTAGAAAACTCTCAGGTTAATCTATATAGATATTTTTATCTAATTTTCCATTTAGAAAGGTAGCTTTTATATCTATTTGATGGAGTTCTAAATCACAATAAGCACCACTATAATAGTTGTAAATGAATCTTTTCCTAAAACATGAGAAAATGTCTCGTTATAATTAAAATCATCCTTTTAGGTGGAATTATTAGCAATAAGTCTAGCTTTATATTGTTTAATATTGTAATTAAAGTTGTGTTTGGTCTTAAAATTCTATTTACTCTTGATTCTCTTACAACCTTACGATAATTCAATAACATCCTAAATCTTGTTATCATCCATCAATTTCAACTCCTCTTTCATTCGTCTAACCACTTATAAGATTTTTTACTTTTAATAGCTTGTAAAAACGAAATTAAATCTTTATCAATTCCTATATCACTTATCTCTTTTAAATAAATCATATAATCATCAAAAGTATTTGATCTCCTTTGTCTTTGAGATCTTCTTAATATTACTTCACGCCGCTCATCTACATCATATTCACTAATGGAGACTTCATTATTTGGTGTTTGGCTACGTATTTGTTATTCTTATAAGTATCTAAAATTTTCAATAACTATAGGAAAAAAACACTTAAGGGGAAGTTATAATTAGGAGACTTGCATTCTAATGTCTTCTTAAATTACCACTATACATGGTTGCAAAAGCTCCTATTAGTTTTATTTTTTTTATGAATCTAGCATTTTAAGTCTCAAATAATTCTTGTATTATGGTTAGGTTAATAAAATATATACTCTAGTATTTTGTAGATAACCAATGAAGAATCCACCAGTTATTCTTGAATCTAATTTACTTTTATATGAATTATAGATTCTTACTTCTACTGACCCTAAATATGTAGTTGCCTTACATTAGGTTTCCTTTTTGTTCATAATTCAAAAATGTCCTAAGAATTGCTTTACTAGGAGTCCTATTTGATAAATACATGAAATTAAAAAAAACATATATCTATAATGATAAGGATAAAGAACAATGACTCATCATACTCTTACCCATATCTATTAAGGTATGCATATGCCTTTTAGATATACCATTTAGTTAAGGAGTGTGTGGTATTATGTAGTGAGCATATACACTATGCTTTTAAAAGAATTTAGCATATACACTAAGTCAGTTATGTTTAAAAAAATTGAAGCATCCTCGAAATGACATCTATCATTCTTAATTCCTTATTACTGATTAAAGCTGATGATACATTAACTTTCTATGGTATATGCTTTCGATTTTCTTTATCTTTTATGAACTTCTTTCTAATTCTTTGATGACCCACAAAATTAATCAAGTGAACTTCTTGTTTCTTAAGCCCTAGTTCCTCTTGAATTAGCATACTTTGTAATTAATTCACTGTCTATTGTCCTTTAGAATATTATAACTTATTTAGAATGAACCATATTTAGGAAGGAAGGAGATAATAATAAATTGCATAAGGAAACCTTCACTCACTTCATTTATATGGATCTTAAACTTGTTAATGTATTTACATTTTAATGATATGCCCAGACATAATACAAGAACTGTCAAACTTTATACTCGTTAGCATAATTATTAAAGTCCTAGCAAGAGACTCGTTAGTGGACTCAAATTGAAAAATATCTTTAATGTACTTAATATATTCCTTAACACTATCAATTTTAGGAATTGTAATTTTAATGTTGCTAGCCACAATAATTCGCATAAATATTAAGTTTAGTACTCTATTTGATCTATTTCAAATTTCATATAAAGAATTTTCTTCAAACACTGATAGTATTAATAATTGTAACAAATTTAGTAGTTTGGAGTGCTAAGTCAAAACTAGGATTCTTAGGTTGAGCTAAACTTGTTCACACCATTCAATAAAGTTACATCCATTTAAACTTCACAATAGATGAATCTTGAAAGTGAGTAGGAACATAATTATATCGTGCAAAATATAATGTATATATTATGGTTCTCTTTTAGGAGAAACAACAATACACAAATAGAATAGAAATTGATGCTTAGTATTATGTCTACATAATTGATAATTACACATACTATAATTAGAAAAAAAAAAATCTTTGTATATAATCAATATATTTAATGAAGTATACCAATTAATCAAGGTTATCATCATTTATATAAAATTAATTAATCAAACTCTAGATGCTTCTTAAATATTCCATTATCAATGAACTTTAGTATATCTATTAAATATATCATGATATCATTTCAATGATAAGGATCACATTATTATAAGTAACTTTTTTAAACTAGTTACTTTGATATTTATAAGAACTTTCTAATTTGGTCACTTAATTGACTAACAAATTATTCATTAAATAAATAGCATAATGGCAACGTGGAGCCTAACAGGTCATTATGCAATATTTGAAGCATTTCTCACTAGTTGACTTTTTTACTTGATGAACTTCTTTTGTTCACTTTTATTAGAGCTCTTTTGAATTATTAGAGCCTTGTACTATTTTTCCATTCAATATAATTATTTAACTTTTAAAAAATTATTCATTACGTTAATAGCAAACGAAATAAATTAAATAATTATTATTCAATATGGTCCGTCACTAATTAATTATTAATCTAATATACTTTCATAATAAGAAAATGTATTTTATTTATACAATAGCCAAAAGAAAAAAAACTTATGGCTCATAGAATATATATTAACGTGTTGATACTATTGCGTTAATATTTTTTTTGGACGTGTTGCTTAGGTGTTGATATTGCAGATCATAAATGCTTATCTTGAGATATAGACGCAAAAATCACTTTCATTCTGACAAAAAACAATACTCAATAAGACAATTGAAAACCAAGCTTGCTTTTATAGATATTTGTAGCTTTAGTGGTTAAAATTTTATAGAGTCATATGTGTTAATTTTCAAATTATCACCTTCGTTGTTTTGTAGTACATATCTAGAGTTATTTACAATATTTAAATGCAATTGAAATAATAATTCTTAATCAACAATTTAGTATATTCATAATCGAGATAATGAGTTCATCATATATAGGAAAAAGGAAAACATAAATATGCTTTAATTGCAAGAGAGAATATAGCAATTAAAATTTAAATGGCTCCTTTTATTTTATACTTCATCATTGTAAACACTTAGATAACTAAAATTATAAAGCATTGGCTATTTAATAAAATTATCTAATAGTAAGTCATGTAGCAAAAATTAATAATTGATATTATACTTGAATTTTGATTTAAATAAAAATTATCATCAAAACTTTTAGATGCAATCCAACTAATCAAAATTTTAGTTTCATGAGAAAATGTTATACTAGAATCATATTTTAAGAAAATAATCAAAATTATTATTTTATGTAATTATAATTTTAATATATTATTAATTGATGATATAAATAAAAGTATATTAGTGATTTTTAAAAATTATCAAAATATTGGTTTAGTCTAATTAATCTAAACTAAAACTATAAAAATCGTTATCTAAATATAATGTAGTAGAATAATAATTTACGAGTTTTATTTTACTGTATTTGAACTTGCCTCAGGATTTAGTGAATCCACGTTTGCATGACGTACTTGACTTTGAACTTGCCTCAGAACCTGCATCTCTCATAGCTTAATGTGTATCCATTTTTTTCTTTTTGGAAATTATAAATTGATACAGTGTGTGAACGAATTGATATACAATACAAGGGCATAGTTATTTGGTAAGTGTTCATTAAGGAGAAGAAAAAGAAAACGCGTGGAAGAAGTCCATAAATTGAAAGGCATTTATGGATGGGGATGTTAAAGAAAGTTAGGTTTGGACATGGAGAGTCCATGTTAAACTCATCCAGAGCCATGGAAACCGACAAAGGGGTTCTTTTCCTTTTTCTTCTCTTTCCGCTTTGTGTGGTCGTTCGCAAACTTCAATCCTACAAAGTCGAAGCCATTATAGTGGGGGCCAAAACTTTGAAAAGGGAGTAATCTTAATCAAACACAGGGCCAACCCTTCACTGCTTCTTATCACAACTTTGAATATGGAGCGACTTAGAGAGGTTGTCATGGTACATATTCTCATTTACAAGCTCCTAAGACTTTGTCAGCTACTTCTGATGTCTTTGTCCTAGCATTGAATTCAGTTTGCGTTTCTTCTGTCCTTTCGCTACGTAGTTTGTGTGTATAGGCGTGGGATCTACTCCACCATTATCCTTAATTATAAGCATCTTACTCGGATTTTCTTCTTTTTTTGTTCTTGTTTGTTAATCGAAGGTTTGGCTTGTCATGTTTGCATACAAATCGCGATATTACCTTTTCCAAGGCATTGAGAAATTAATTAGCTTATTCTTTTCTTTTTGGCAGGAAATAGTTATTCAATATAGCTTAAGAGACCATTACCTAAACTCATAATTTTTAACTAAAGAAATTTAACACATATACTTCACCTTCGTGCTAATCGTGCTTGTTTTTAATTAATAAACTCTTTACTATATATGTTTGTGCATTAAAATTACTTTTTTAGATATTCAGTTGAACCTAACACGTAAATAGTTCAAATAATTCAACTTTGTAAATAAAGAAGGCGATGGCTGCCTGTCAACTTTTTTCAAATAATTTTTTTAAAAATAAATTTGTAAAACAATGTTTTTTTAATTAGATTTAGATGTGATTATTCAAGCTTATACCGACCCGAAACCTAACTTTTTTAAATAAAACGACTGGACTTAGCTTTGGCTCATGAACCGACTTATTGAAAACATATAAATTTAGACTCATGAGCCAGCTCTTTGTCATCTTTATCCGTAAATCAATTTAAAATATAAGAATTCATATAAGACATATAATTCTAATTAATTAGTTATTTTAATTATAGGAGATTCAAGTTTTAACCTACTATAAAAGAAAACAAAGCTTATTATATATGTGTGATTGATTAGTTCAACTTACCGTAAATGGTCGGCTACGCTGCTTTGATCGTCAACTTGAGACTCTTGGAGAATCCATAAGTTGATAATCAATCGAAGTGTCGTTTTATCGTGTTTTAAGTGACGTGATACATCGTCCAAAACGTAAAACTTGTGGCCACTTCTTTTTGTTGTAATTGGCTACAATAAATAAACTTTGCAAAAGGAATCTGAAGTTCTAGAAGAAACTTATAGTTTTACTTTGGGGAGGATGAGTTTGCAATTGCATGGGATTGGATTCAATTAGATTAAGAATGGAAGGACAACGGAGGGTTTGGTGCTGGAAAACGAAATGGATATTAAGTTTGAGTGTTAGAACAGAGACAGGCGGGATTAGAAAAGGAGTTGAGGAGCGGTCCTGACTCCTGAGTCTGAGTGGCATTTTAACTCCCACGTTACTCTTGTAGCTGTAGTCAAATCCAACGAACGACAGGTGTCTGAGCGTCTCCTGATTGGCTGGGATGGATTGCAATTGGACTGGTCGTAAATTGTCAAAATAGTTCAGTATGGACTCCCAATTTTTGATTAAAAGATAGAGGACTTTTTTTTTATTTATCAAAAGTAATTGAGGCGTTATGAATTAATTATACTATAACCTGATTTGATTCAAAATATAATTCGATTTATATTTTAAATATGTGAGGAGACTGTATCGACTTGTTGGTGAGTAGCCTGTGTTTATTATTGTAATCTATCAAGTTTCTGTCGAAAAACTTTGTTTTTCTCTCACATGTTTATATGAGATTAAGAATTTCATAATAATAATAAAAAAAATTAAAAATATATTTTACAATAATAAACATTAAATACCAAATTTAAGGTGGCAAATAAGATAAATATGTTATTGGTGAATTTGTCAAAGTAAATGAATTCTTATTTCAATGCATATGAAGAATCGACAGACAGACTGGAGAGGAATGGATCGTGCTTGCTTGTTCAGTTTTAAACTCCAATAGAGGTGAATCATTTCAGCCTAATAACAACGGGAATTAGGCCCATCTGATCGATTAAAAAAAAGCAAATGGAGCTCGCCCATGAATACCATTTAAACGACCCAAATTACAACCGGACCTGAACCAGACAAATGAGAGCAGCACCTTGGCCATAGTTTAGAACTGACAACTTTCAACGATTATGGTCCATGGCTTATATAATAATTGATAGAATTCAACCGTAATTAATTATGGGTGTAGCAGAAAACAAAATTTTTATAGATTCCCAGCTAATCCTAATAATTAAATAAACTTGGATAAAATATAAAGCGATTTAAAAATCGTACCTTATTCGCTTTTTTATTAAAAAATCTTTGAAACTTTTTCCGATTGATCAATCACGAGTTGTTTAAGTGTCTAGCCTCTAATAGCATCCGCAGAATAATTCTCAAACTAATTTTAGAGGAAAAAGACAAAAGTGTTAGCTTCTAAAAAGCTCTTCCCTTTAAATAGAAAAAAAAAATCATAAGAGTCTTTTATTAAAATTAAATCTCTTTAATTATAATTAAAATCAAATTCTAACTGTAATTAATTTATTTTTAATAAAATCAAATATCTCATATTTAATCCTCAAAGTATCTCAAACTTTATAATTAAATCCAACTTAATTAAATTAATTTTTCTTTCACAAATTGTTCTTTGATGTGTGACCTATTAGGTTCCTAATAAATTGGTAATTATTATAAACCATCACTCTAATTCACAATTAGAATTAGATAAATTAAAACTTTTTTAATTTATTTTTAATTCTCTAACTAAATAATGCATAATCATAAATCATGATTGACTTCTAGTAATATGTCATGATTACCCAAATATCAGGAATGTCAAAGTGATTGACTTAATTTGTCCATACATAGCTATAATGTATAATTTAATTCTTTCATCATTCAATATTCTAATTGGGCAGAGTATGAATACAGTGTCTACTCTTATCATCCAATCATGTTCGTTCTTGCTAATTAGTAATTGATTTATAATTGAAATTTGAAAATTCCTTTTCAAATATCAATTCAGTCTAGCTAGAGAATTCCATAAATTATTACTAATCAAGAATAGTAGAATATTCTCTCTAATTACTTTAGAGTGACTACTCCTATAGTTACTTACTCAACTATCTACATATGGTTCATACTTTATCCAATTACTATCGACTGAATTATCCTAGGACAATTCATAAGTAGCATCAAAACACAGTGATTCCCATACTAGATAACTAGGTAATCTCATATCTGAGGATCAATTATACAACTATCATTATGAGATAATCTATAGACACATAAGTAATATTCCATTCGAAATTCTCATAATCGCGTCAGTTCAGTGACTTATTCTCTAACAATCACCCAGACATTAGTTTAAGTATCTCTATACTTTAATTTATGAGATCAATTACTTTCTTCAAGAGAAAGAAATATACTGTGTGCTAGTTTTACAGTTTCAACAATATCTAGTCTTGATGAAACTTCAACTAGGAACATTTAGGAATAACACTTAAGTGTAAATTGAACCTCACAATTATGATCTCATCATAATTTCTATTGCACAGTAATTATTCCAAGGATTTTATCTTTAGTATTAAAAATAAAATATTAATTAAATTAATACATAAAGATAAATAAATCCTTTTTATTAATTCAAAATAATGTCATACATTAATTTGCATCCAATTGATTGGCTATAAGGGCATAAACTAACAGAGGAGATCTAATTGGTGTTTGTAGACACCCAAAATCATAAGTCATAAGCCTATGAATCTCTGTATGTCTATAAATTATACAAAGCACACACAATTTACATAAACTCAATCCTTATAATTAAACAAAAAAGAACCTTAATTTCACTGAATGCTCAAGGTCTCCACAAATCTATCTAAAAACAAAACTAAAAGTTTGTAAAATTTTAATAAACACACAATAAGTCATTTAATATGCATAAATAACAAAATAAAATAAACCTCGAATGTCTTAGGGGGTACTTGGTTTATAGGCTTGGAAATGAATCAATGGTATGGAATGAATATAGGTTGTTAGTTTTATATTATGATTATAGGCCATATCTCACTTTCAAGGAATAGGTCATACTCCTCATATATCAAAGGAATGAGTTTCATTCCTAGGTCTAAGTAAGTGTCACCGGCGTGACAAAGTGTGACACCTCTTGTCACACCTATAACATAGATCTTCTTTTTTCAATATTAAATATAATTAACTAATTAATCAAAATATAACTAATTAATAAATTAAAATATACTTAATTACAATATAATTAATTAATTACAATATAATTTATTAAAAATATAATTAATTCAAAATAATTAATTAAAATATAATTAATTAATTACAATATAGTTAATT
>JANITX010000004.1:8778227-8794643 GCA_027564395.1 Erythroxylum ulei | reverse complement strand
CGAGTAGAAATCCTACGTGTGCATATGTGTTAAGTGATTAAGTGTGAGAAAAGTGAGACTGTATCAGAATGTGAGCTCAGGAAAGTGTATGGGCAATTAGGAAAGGGAAAAAGGAAAAATGGATAATGAGATTTATATTGTACTGTGGTTAGAAACCCTCGCCTGTGATATTAGTATGACTACGTTGGCATGGGCTGATTGAGGAAAGAAATGATAGCAAAATGAATCCCCTGATTAAAGTGGCAATATCACGGCGACAGAAAACAAACATTTCTATAGTTTGGAAAGGTCCACTGTGGATATGAGAAACATATTGGTTTAAGTAGGCCTAAAAGTTTGAGATGATTAGGTAATTAGAGTTGTGACTTGTATATTCGACGAATTGGGAACAATTGGAAATGAGCAAAAAGTATATGGTCCGATCAGGCAGATATGGATCCGCTACATTTGTGATAGCGTATATCATGGATGATGATAGCGAGATTGTAATGAGATCGATATTGCACCGAAGTGTTCTACCTTCCAATGAAAGAGCGAAGTGACTATAAGGTTAGGAAGAAGTAGAAATAGTAAGACGAAAGTGTATTGATAAACTGAAATGGACTCGTGAAACGGGTATGATCTTGAACGCATGAGTTTGGGACCAAAATGGTTATGCGAAGAATTGTGCTAAGAGTTTGTAAATCAGTATACGAGGATAGTAGGGAAAAAGGAAGACTAGAAATTTCTACTGATTGAGCATTGGAAAATTTTGGATTAGTTGAATCTGTCTATATGGAACAGAAATGGTAAATGGATGGACAAACAGATAAAGATGCAATGACTGTAATATGTTGTCGTGTTTGGGTGATGTGCTCCCGAATGTCCTATCAATGTGAATACCCTATCGTGGATTGTTTGAGGAAAATAAAGAGATTAGTAGCAATAATGAGATGACAGTGTATAAGCCAAGTCACATTAATGATATGGGAATAAAAATATGTGAACTGAAAAATGAAACAATGATAGTGATATATGAAAAGAGTGGTCGCATTTAAGTTGATTTACCGTTGGGAGTATATATATTGGATAGTAAGTTTATCATGATTAATGAAACTTATGTGAAAAATATTCATGGAAATAAAAGAGGAAATGATCGGTGAGTGATTAAATAAGTGCTACTTGTAGTTTCTTATTGAGATAGTGAGTATAGTTGAAATTGAGTTCTTTGAGATACTACGAATGATTGAAAAGCAATTAAGGAAACTAGGTGATTGATGAGAAGTTCATGAACAGTATAAATGATGGTAGCAAGACTAATGGTTATGAGGGGAACAAATCGAAAATAAGTATTTGTATAAATTAAGAGTCGTTTCCATCGTCACTACTACTTTCATAATTTGAGCATAGTATTTGTTTGACTATTTTTTCAATCTTAGCCAACTTTTGTTCAGTACAATCTAACTTTTGTTCATTACGTTGTAACAAAAACTTAAGCAACTGGTTTTCCTCTTGAAGCGTCGTTACATATATTAGTCGTGATGAGTGCCCTAAGTGGCTTAGGACCATGTCCAAGATCTTTGATGTAGCCTGATCTTGTTCTAAAGACATTATTGTAAATGTCATCTACATTTGACTTATTTCCGTCAAACAAGGAGCTCTGCAACAAATCCTGCATCTTATTCTAAAAATTAAAAAACAAAATCAATATTTAATTCAAAAATTAATAAACATAAAAATTAAACAAATTTTTAGACTTATATAATTATTCTGTGCTTATTCAGACGGCCAACCTTCACCTTTCTTGTAGTGTGTTAGTTTGTAGAGTGTGATCCTATCACACTCTTGTCCATGTAGTTCTTTTTCACTCCGTTTTATGAAAACAAAAATTGAAACACATTAAATAATATTGTACTAATTGATATAATTATAATTTCTAACCAAAGAACTTACAAATTCTTTTCGGATGACAACAAATAATTTGGAGCCTTGGTCGTGAGGAGTTAATCATTTTTTCTCTATTAGCCTTAGCTTTCTTACACTTTTCCTAAATACACAAAAGAAATAGTCATTAAATGTGGCACAAGATTAATTAAAACAAATGTGAAGAGAAAGAAGACAAACTTTAACGTTAGTAAATGCTCAATAATCACACATTTGACTCCAATTTTTTGGAGTCATCCGTTCGGGAACATTTCTCCTTGCCTCCTCATTCGAAGGAAAAGATTTATAGTATTTATGTAGTCGATAAAGATGATCCTTCGCCCTTCGTTTCAACAGTGAACTGACACAACTTAAAACTTCAGGGTTATTAATATCGATGATATTGAGTTTCATGTGTGAACAACAAATAAAAGTTAAATTAGTGTTTAAGTATTAGTTAAAAAATGCATATGATTGAATAAATTGACAAATTACCGAAACTTTGTAAAGAGCATTTTGAAGCAAGTTATCTTCCTTTAATTGCTTGAGATGCTTAAGGTAAGGCAAATTAGTCTTAGTCTTAACGACAACCCCTAACTTACTGGACAATTTAGCTGACTGAACGTTTTCAACAGGACTATCTTGTGAGAGGTCAATATGTACAGACAACTTATTGTTCATTGCAACATTCATGTGTTGTAACTTAGAACCTTTAGTGATACCTCTACCTCTTTTCCTGATAATGATATTAGAACTTGATAACAACAGAATAATGACAAGAAAAAATGCATTAAACACGTAAATATATATTTGAAGATAAGTGAAATCATAGGTGGTAAAGAGTAACAAACTTAAAGATCCCTCACTAGTAATTGAGGTAGATAGACGTTGTTGCTGACTAGCTTCATTGGTGGATGAAGCCAGTTGTTGTGGTTGACCTGGTTGTTATAGGGGAGGAACATCTTTGCTAGTTGCCACCTTCTTTCCTTTGTTTTTACCAGGTGCCATTATATTGAATATCTATAATGATATTATTAAACGATTTCTGAATGAATTTCCAGTATAGAATATACCTAATTAGAATAACAACATAAAAAACTTGTCAAATTCAGAAAGTCTGTTATTTATATACCTAGGCAGTGAGAAAACAATTTAATTTTATCATTTGTTATTCAAAATATAGGAACAAGAAGTAGATGGAGGATTATTTAACGTAATTTAGTTGGAGGAGTTGAGCAAATTTCAATTCAAAATAAACATGTCAAGAATGTTTGTACTATAACACTCTTTAATCACTTCTCATCCTCAAATGGTGGTTACATTATCTCATGAATGGGACAAAATCATCATAGTACGAAAGATTACATTGACGAACATGAAGAGTATGATTTTTATTAGAACTTAAAAGATCAAAGTTGTAGATCCCTTGATGGGATTATTTTGATTGTTTTCTCCAATCCCAAGTTAGTTAATTAACTATAATCATAAGTTAATTTAAATGGTGGCTTGCCAGTTTTCAAATAATATAAGCAACAATCTTATATTAACAAATTTTTTCCCCTTCAATCATCATCATCAACATCTTCAAAATCATCATCATTAATTATATTTTGATTCGACTCTTCATCACTATTATATTCAACCAAAGTATCATCATTATCATATAATTAATCCTTAATATATTCTTCATCTCTTTCGGAGATAAAATTGGCTTGTACTTCATCTACTTGTACTATAATGAGATTAACATCTCTCCTATGAAATAAAAATATATTTGTATCTTCTATTCGAATGGCTTCATTATTCAAGTCTAATTCAATCTTTTGATATACTTTATCATCATCCTTACTTATTATACCATTATCCCTTTCACAAAAATCGAAGAGACTTCAGTGTTGAAACTTTTGAACAACCTTCTAATTGCTACCCAATACAGTATCATTAAGGTAGAAAACTTGCTTCACTTGACTTACAAGGACAAATGGGTCATTATCATACCATGTCTTACTAACATTGATGCTAATAATGTTCCCATTCACCTTCATGTCAACAAGATTAAACAATTGCACCTAAATAGAACAACCTTTTTATCCTTGATTTAATATAACTCTATTATTTCAGAGATGATACCGTAGAAGTTAATAAAATTGTCATCATAACATCCCTCAACAACAACCCCACAATTTTGGCTTCTAAGTTGACTATATCGATCTTGTATGTGAAATCTAACCCTATTAACAATGCAATCTATGTATTTTCCCCCACATATATGAGGCCCATATGTTAAAGAATATAATTCTGTTGTCGGCTCTTGCATGTTATGGTTATGTAGCTGTATCATCTGTAGGACCAAAAAGAAATTATAAGTTAATCTGAGATACAAATTATCATAAGTTCATAATATTCTATCAACAAATAACTTACTCGATTCCTAAACCATGCTAAGAACTTAAGCTTATGCCTTTCTTCAACATTAACAATTCCTTTGGTTCGAATCAAATCTTTGTGCTTTCTATTTAAAAAGTTAGCAAATATCAGGAATTTAGATTGAATAACAAAATTTAAATATAAAAATTTGAATAAAAAGTAATATACATACTCCATATATATATCGACTTCCTCGTAATTGTTTAAAATATACCAATGGGTAGTTTTGTATTCGTCCTTAGTTAACTCCACATATTTTTCGACACCAAATGACCTAATTTTTTGGGAGAAAATTAACAAGCTACCATCTTGATCAAAATCAAAGTTACGTTCTAGTCTATTAAATCTTGTCTTGAAGTCATTTAAGTACATTGAACAAAATGTCAATCATTCATTCGCCATATAAGCCTCTGTAATAAAACCTTTAGATCGGGCTCTATTACGTACATATCGCTTGAGAGAACATAATAACCTAAAAAAATAAATCATATAAAATTGTTACCAACTAATAAGTTAAGAAAAAAGGTAGAAGTTGATATAAATTACCTTTCAATAGGGAACATCCATCGAAATTGGACTGGTCCACAAAGTTTTGCTTCGTATGGTAAGTGAAATGCCAAATGCACCATAATACCAAAAAACTCACTCAGTTCAAACTTACATAGAATCAAAGCTATGTCTTTTTCCATTTTATCAAGCTTTTCAACTTTAAGTATCTTACAACATAATTGCTTAGAAAACTCGCTCAGTTGACCCAAAGTATCGGACACATCCCTTGGCAAACACCACGCATTTCAACAGGAAGTAATCGTTACAGAAGTACATGACAATCATGACTTTTCAACCCCATTACTTTACCCTCTTTAACATTCACACAATAGGTTATATTAGATGCATACCCATCAGGAAACTTGATTGATTAAAGAAATTGACAAAAAGCATGCTTCTCCTTTTTTGACTTGTTGTAACAAGCTGGTGGAATAATGTATGACCCATCATCTCTTCTTTTCAAATGCAAATCTTTTCTTATATTCATGTCTTGCAAGTCTATTCTAGCCTTAATTTTGTCTTTTGATTTGCCATCAATTCTTATTACAGTTCCTAAAATATTCTCACAAATATTTTTTCAACATGCATCACATCAAAATTATGCCTCAATAGTAATTCTTTACAATATGGCAAATAAAAAAATGTGTTTTTTTAATTCCAATTGAGCTCAATAACATTTCACTTTCGTTTTTTATTACTTGAGTGCTTGTCAGGTGTAATGTCACCTAATTGTAATAGCTGGTAAACCACATTATCACTAGACAACTGCAAAGGAGCATTATCCAATTCTACTTTGCCATTAAACAATTTGCTTCTCTGCCATCTATGCCCATGTTCCAAGAAACTACGATGTCCCATATAACATATTTTACTTCGTGGACTCATCGAATAAGTTTGATGGCTACACGCAAGATAGGCCATAAACCTTTTAATGCTCCATCCAGACAAATTCTTATAAGCTGGAAAATAATTTATAGTCCACAAAACAATTGTATGCATTATAAATATTTCACCTTGAACAACATCAAATGTTTTTAATCTAACCTCCCATAGATTGTTTAAGTCATCAATTATTGGTTGTATATATACATCGATATCCTTACCAGGAGTAGTAGGTCTTGGAATAAGCAAAGACAATAGCATGAAAGGCTCCTTCATACACTTCCAAGGTGGTAAATTGTATGTCACTAGAATTACCGGCCACATGCTGTCTGAAGTACTCATATAACCAAAAGGATTAAATCCATTTAAGAATAAACCAAGTCGAACATTATGACAATCCTGTGCAAACTATGGAAAGTTTTCATCAAAGTCTTTCTATGTCATTGAATATGCTGGATGATACATAATGTTATCATCTATGCGTATCTTTTTATACCACCTTATATCTACGACTGTTTTTGTTGACATAAAAAACTTCCGTAGTCGTGGTTTAATCAGAAAGTATCTCAAGATTTTTTCTGGTATTTTTTTCCTTCTCTCATCATCCAATCGACACCTTGATGTTCCAAAAATGGGACACTCTTCAAGATCTTTATTGTCCTTCCAAAATATAACACAATCATATTTACAAGCATGTATTGATATATATCCTAATCCAAGATCCCTTAATAATTTCTTTGTCCATAATAAGATTTGGGTGATTTGTGTACAACATATAATGCATCATTGATAAATTCAATTAACATATCAAAAGACTTGTTACTCCATTTATTTTGCACCTTCAAATGCAACAACTTCACAACAAAAGAGAGCTGTGAGAAATTTGAGCACCGTGGATATAATTCTTCTTGTGCAACTTTCAATAACTTGTCAAAATTATCTTTAGTAATATTACCAATGATGTTAGGCAAACTAATTTCATTCATAGTCTCCATATAATTCTCATAATCCTCTAACATCTCGCTTATTTGATCATCATCATCCCCATCATCTCAATCGTTATTGTTACTATCATCAACACTTGTACCAACACTTCTACTATTACTTGCTTCCTTACGTTCTCCATGATAAATCCATGGAGTATAGATTTTATCTATGCCTCAAATTAACTAGTGATTATACACCATATCTTGACTTTGACTATCAACATTTAAGAAATTTATGCATAGACAACGAATACGACATTCATCACCTATGTGATCTTTTACAAATTGCATAAAAGTCTTAACTCCTTTTATGTATTCAATGGACCATTTCCGATGAGACATCTAACTTTTATCTATATAGCTATACAATTGAAAGTAAAAAACTGAATTATTAAATGTAATCCTCATTTTATATAACATAATGACAAATCTTGTCAAGTTTTATTAATTAATCAGTACAAGTCTATGTTGTAAGTTATCATGCAAACAAACACTACGGTACGTGACATTATTAGACCACATGAATCAAGAAACCAACGTTATATACCATTCTAAGGATTTATTATACCTCAATGTTTCAAACAATACCTAAACTAAAATACTTAGACTATTAAATCAAAATATAAAAATGCATCAATCATACTAAGAATATTGCAAATAAGAAGACAAAAACAAGACCTCATTTGTAATCAAAAAAAATTATTCTTATAAATACTCCAAGTAGTAAAGCAAAACATATTAGAGACATTAGTTGGACGACTTACTTGGATGGATGGACAACCGTAAACAATGAAGAAGAAGGTCGAGGTTAGATGATGATCAACGCTCTTCAACACAAAACAAAGCCTGCAAAATAAGGGAATTTTGTATTTAATATAATACAGTTGTTCTTTATCATTTTAGTATTAAAAGAAATTATTATTGGCTATTGGTATAGTTGTAAATAACAATATATTTCATTTTTTATTCAATTGTTGGTAAATAAAATAAACAAGATATCCACAACAAGTCCAAAATGGCAATTTCAAAACTTAACCAACTATTAAATGCCATAGTACCATAACAACTCCAACAGTCATTTAACTAACTTCAAAATCCAACTTCAAATTCCATAATAAGCAATTTCACAGAATTGACAAGCTGAAGAAGCAGTTGAGCAAGTCTTTTGTTATGAAAGACTTGGGGTAAGCAAAGCAGATCTAGAATTACTTGAGATAAAAATACAAGGAGGTTATATCTGTCTCAGAAGAAGTACATTTATAAAGTGCTTCAAAGATTCTGCATGGAAAAAGCTAAAGTAGTTAGTTCTCCTCTTGCAGCTCACTTTAAGTTAAGCAGTAAACACGGTACTTCTACAGAAGCAGAGATGAGAGATATGTAAAATATTCCTTGCTCCTCATCAGTAGGAAGTTTAATGTATGTCATGGTATGCACAAGGCCAGACATAACTCATACAGTTGGTATAGCAATAAATTTGTCTCAAATCTGGGAAGAGAGCATTAGAATGCTGTGAAGTGGATCAGGAAATATCTCCAAGGTACTTCCAACTTAGTCTTAGTTTCAGAAATAAAAAGCTTATATTAGTAGGCTACACAGATTCAAATCTGGGCAAAGATGATGATACCAGAAAGTCTACTTTAAGATACTTGATCACTTTTATAGGGGGAGTAGTATTATGACAGTCAAGATTGTAGAAATGTATTATGACAGTCAAGATTGCAGAAATGTACTACATTACATACTACTGAGGTAAAGTATATTACGACAACAGAACCATGTAAGGAGTTACTATGGATGAAGAGATACATCCAGGAACTTGGCTTCAAGCAAGATAGATATGTCATATATTGTGACAATCAGTAGCTCTTCATTCGAAATCAAAACACATCGAGATAATATACCATTGGATTAGAGATGTTTTGAATTCCAAGCTGTTAGGACTTGAGAAGATACACACGAATGAAAATGGTGATGATATGTTGACAAAGGCATTACCAAAAGATAAGCTTGAAATCTGCAGGTTGATCGTAGGGATAACAAGTCCTTCCAATTGATATGGAAAAAGGAGGATTCTCCCCTTTATGATGATGATCCTAAATGTTGGGAGGGGAGATTAGTTGGAAGTCCCTCCATTTGAGAAATCCCACATTAAAAGTGGAAGGAAGACTTAAGTATGTTTCTTCTTATAAATAGACACCAAGAAGGAAGACTAAAGCATCCCAAGTAAAGTATTCAGAGCAATACAAGCTTAGTAAAATAGAGAATGATATATCTTTAATTAAGCGTTCAATCGAAGGTTATTCGTGATCTAATTTATTTTAAATTTTATTAGGAATATTCCAAGACTTAGGTCTTAAAGTTATTGTAGATCACATTTTTGTTCTTGATAATTTGGTACTAGTGTTCCTCTATTTGTGAGAATTTTTTTGCTCTCTTTATATTTCAAAGAGTTTAATTTCTTGAGTATTTTGGTGTATTGATTTTGTTGTTCCCATTATTTTAAATAGTGGAGATATTTTGGATCATAATCTCGTAGTTTTTTACTTTCCATATGGAAGAAGTTTTCTACGTAAAACTTTGGTGTGCCTTTCTTTAATAGTTTAATTTTATTTTGAAGTTTATGTGATTTTTTTCCATTTGGTGATTACTTCGTAAGTTTAAAAAATTTTGGCGAGATTATATTCCGCTGCATTGGTGTGTCTAGCTCCCATTAAGAAATCAAGGAAGGATCTTTTTTCGTTTCCATTTTTTCCACTAGAAAGACAAAGAGAAGATCCTAAATATGATCCCATGGCATTTTGACAAGAATGTTCTAGTTCTCAAATCAATATCCGGGGATGAACAATCGTCTCACATAGAGCTGCTTTGTACTCCTCAATTGCAAGCAAAAGCTGGAGAAGTATTAAAAATATAATCAATGCTCTCTTCGACACCAGATAGGAAGGCTTGGGTACAATTTTAATATGAACGCCTGCCCACCTTTTGCTATCATTGTGTTTATTGGGACATTTAATTGGAGACTACGGAGATATAGATGTTCTTCCTCTTTATCAAGATACCAGAGATGCTCAACTTTCTTTTGCTGATTGGATGCGAGCTTCTCCATGGAAAAGGAAAAAAACCGGGTGTTGTTGAAGAAGAAAAGGGAAGTAGCTGGGGAGTTAAACGATGCATTTTCGAAGCTCGCCAATCTGACAGTAGCAGTGGCGACAATAATAGAAAGAAGCAGAAATCTTGAGATGGTCAAGATACAATCCCGATTGAAACGACTATAGAGAAGCTAGTAGACAAAAATCAGGCAGAAATGTTGGGGATAAATAAGCAAATTATGGAAAGAGATCGTGGCTTGAAGACAAACATGCCTCCTCCTGGTTTGGTAAAGCCGGAGAAGCCAGAGATGGAAAAGGCCCAGAGGTTCTTACCAAGGAGCAACCGGGCGTTCTAGAAAAGACTGTGGGCCTATTCCAAATGGGCTCTTTCCCCATTACTAAAACAAAAGAAGTAATTTCTTGTCCTGGGTATGTTATGGGAAACCCAGAATTCACATCACCAAAGTTCTGTATAGAGGATCCAATGGAAATTTTTCATCTCCTCAGACTTTGGAGAGTCCAAATGAAGACACTAATGAAGTGCATGGCGTGTCCTCAACTAATCAAGTACCTTTATCAACTCAAAATTATATGAGCTTCAGGACTGCTAACTTGAAATGTCGTGCTCGTGCAAAAGGTTCGATTGCATATTTAGGTCAGGTTTCAAGTTGTTCATAGTTAGTATAATGATGGTAAGAAAAAAAATAGAGAACATAATTTGGAAGTCTTCTCTTCTTTACGTTGAGCTAAAAAATATGTAGCCTTGTTTTAGAGAATTCTTCTCTTTTGATCTCCTTTTTAATTATGTTTTATGCAACCACCTTGAATCGTTAAAAACACAAAAAACTTGCAACCTAAAAAACAAAAATTTGCTCTTTGCACGATCGTGCATCCTATTCACCATAGTGCATGGCCTTTCTCCGGTTGAGGCTCTCTAACCTGTTGCTTATGCACATTTGTGCCAGCCAATATTTCTCCAACTTTTTCTTCACTTTTTCTTATCTTCACTCATCATCAAACACATCAAATAATTCTTGAAATATATAATTAAGATCAAACACTTTCTTTAGACAATAATTAATCAAATAAAACACATAAAACTCTAACCAATTCTAAATAATAATAGATCCTCGGGCTTTCCAAAATTCGATTGATCAACATTTTGTGACATAAATCTAAGTCCTAAAAACATGAAAAACACTAAAAATACACTATAACACCTAGAAAACATACTAAGTTTTACATTTATCATCGAACACTTGCACAATTCTTTCTTCTGAATATGCTTTTGAAGTGTTTAATTATTATATGCCTAACTAGCGTTTGTTACGTATCTTTGGTTATATTTGCTTTCCTTATATTCGTCCATATAACACCAATAAAATGGATTTTTAGGTCCAAGACTAATATATTTCTTGGTTATTGCTCTTTTTATAAGGGCTATGTTTGCTTTCACCCTCTTACTTCTTATACTTATATTGTGGTCATATTATTTTTGACAAGCCTAAGTTTTCATTTCCATCATTTCAACAATTTACATCATTATCTTTGACTGTTTCTTCACCTGTTTCTCTTACTCCTTTACATGTTCCTACTTGTCTTCCCATAATTTCTTAGTCACCTGTTGTAGCTTCGTCACCTACTACTACCCATATTCCTTCTCAATCCTCTTTTTCTATCTCTCCTGACTACTCCAGTATTACTAATCCAACTTTAACAAAACAAAAGATGTTAGCACCAGTCTTTACATCCCATCTTAAATACCTTCCATCATCTCCACCCATATATTATCTCCACTCATCCTATGCAAACACGTGCTAGGACCAATTCTATAAAACCTTAAGCCCTGACTTGCACTTGTTATCCTCTTCATCTATCTCTTTTTGTTCCTAAAAAAGAGCCCACGAATTACAAGCAAGTTGTTAAGCACCCTAAGTGGCAAAACGCAATGTAACTTGAACTTGTTGCACTTTGGAAAAATAAAACTGGGACCCTTTTCCACTTGAACCTAGAGTCGAAATTGTTGGGAGTAAATAATCAAATTTCATCCAGATGGTAATATAGAACCTTAAAAAACTCGCTTTTTTACTTAAGGGATTTACTAAGAAGTAGGTTGTCTACTTTGATACCTTTAGTACTATGATCAAGCCTAGTTCTATCCAACTTGTCTTATACTTAATTGCTGCCCATGGATGGAATGTTCATTAAATAGAGGTGAATAATTCCTTTCCAAATGGTGATTTATAAAACGAGTTTATATAGCCCAAACATTAGGATTTAAGGATCCAAAATATCCTGACTATGTTTGCCCTGCAAATAAGATTATTTATAGTTTAAAACAGGCGTCACAAGTTTAGTTTCATCATTTTAAAGATTTTCTTGTTCAATATGATTTCAAGGAGTGCCATTCATATTCCTTTTTATTTGTCAGTTACACGGTTCTTCTATCTCGTATATTTTGGTTTATGTTAATGACATATTAACTAATTTGGATGCTGAATTTTCTTTGAAGGATTTGGTCCAATTTCTCATTTCTTAGGCATTCATGTTCATCGTGATTACAATGAGAGTCATCTTTCTCAGAAGTAGTATATTAAAGATCTATTAGTTCACACTCAAATGGATGGTTGTAAACCTATAAACCCACGTTCCTCTTTAAATAATGATGGGCCACTTCTTGCCAATCCTAGCTTATATCATAGCCTTGTTGGTTCTCTACAGTATACTACTTTAATCTAGTCTAAGATTTCATTCTCTGTTAATAAAGTGTGCCAATTTATGCACTATCTTATAGAAGGATAGAAGTCTATCGCAAAATAGTATTAAAATAAATTCTTTATTACTTAAAAGGTGTTATCAGTCTTGGGCTAACTATTCATCTTAGTATTGTCATTTACTCGGGCATGATAGGGGATTCCACCAATCGTTGCTCAACTTACAAGTTTTATGTTTATTTTGGTGGAAATTTAGGGGATTCCACCAATTGTTGCTCAACTTACAAGTTCTATGTTTATTTTGGTGGAAATTTTATTAGTTAGGTTTCTAGGAAGCAAAAGGTAGTGGCGCAATCAAGTACCAAAATCAAGTATCGAGCTTTAACCCTGGCTGAAGGCATATGGCTTCAACATTCACTTCGTGAGTTACGAGTATCTCTTCCTCAAGATTCTACATTGTTTTGTAATAATTTGTCTACCACATATCTCATAACAAATCTTGATTTTCACTGTTAGTCTAAACATGTTAAAATTGATTTCCATTTTGTTCGTGAGAAAGTAGAGCATGGTGACCCTAAAGTTTGACACATTGGATCCCAAGCTTAGATTGCTAACATTTTAACCAAGGGTCTGCCATTAATTTCCTTTCTCTAGTTACGATCCAAGCTCATCATGGCTAACTCCTTGTTGAATTTGTGGGAGAGCACTGAAACTATCAGGTCAAGTGATAAAATTAAGCCTAAAAATTACGTTGGTGCTATTATTGAAGATAATAGTCATGTGCAACTAGTAACTATATGATAATTATTTTCTTTAATTTCGAGGAAAATTTCTGTAATTGATAGTTATTATTTTTGTTATCTATAGTTTCCCAGAATGTTGTACTCATTTATAAATATTAATATAGAAGTTGGGAAGTTTAAGTCTGCAATTTATGTAAAATACTCTGTTCTTTATTTAATTTATAAACGAAAATGTTAGGGCTAATTCAGTGGGTTGCAAGAGTTACCAATTCCAGGTAAGGAAGAATAATGTAAGAAATTAGTGTAGGCTATAAAATAGTTGTTGGGACTTCACAGTAATTTATACAATAAAAAAAATAATTGAGATTATTTAAGAAAGGTAAAAATGTATATTTTATATTCAAATCATCACATTTACTAATTTGTATTCAAACTTAATTTATATTATAACATTTATTAATCATCATCATCATTAACACCTAGTTGAAGTCCCACTATTGATGGATAAAGTTGGTCTTGTCGGATAAAGTTCGATTGATCTAGTTGTTGTAGGGAGGAACAATTTCGCTAATTGCGACCTTCTTTCTATTATTTTTACCAAATGCCATTATATTGAATATCTATAACTCAAATATCAACATTACACATAAACATAAGCCAAACATTAATAATATACATAAATATAACTCAAACATCAACAATCAACATAAAAATAAGTCAAACATCAACATTCCGCAAAAATATATCCTAAACATGAACATTCCATATTAACGTAACTCAAATATCAACAATATGCATAAACAAAATTGAAACATCAACAATCCATATAAACATAACTTAAACATCAACATTCCACATTAACATAAGTTAAACATCAACCATTTTCATAAACATATCTCAAACAACAACATTCCTCATAATCATAAGTCAAACATCAACAATTTGCATAAGCATATCTCAAACAACAACATTATTCATAAAAATAACTTAAACACCAAAAATACGCATTAACATAAGTCAAACATCAACATTTTGCATAAACATAAGTCAAACATCAACATACTATATAAACATACGTTAAATATCAACAATTTACATAAATTTATTTCAAACAACAACATTTCACCTAAAATAAGTCAAACAACAACATTTTACATAAACATAACTGAAACAACAACAATACATATAATCATAACTCAAACATCAACAATTTACATATACATAACTCAGACATCAACATTTCGTATGTTAACATAACTCAAACATTAATAATCCTTATTAAAATAACTCAAACATCAACAATACGCATAAACATAAGTCGAACATCAATAATACGCATTAACATAAGTGAAATATCAACAATACTGATTACTATAACTCACACATTAATAATACATTTCAAACAATATAAACAACACTTTTTTTCACCTTCAATCATCATGATCAAGATCTTGAAAATCATCATCATTAATTACATTATTATTTGACTCTTCATCACTATTATATTTGGCCAAAGTATCATTATTGTCATATGATTCATCCTCAATGCAATCTTCATCTCTTTCTACCATAAGATTGGTTTGTACTTTATCCATTTGTACTATATTGAATTAAACATCTCTTATGGAATGATGATATATCTGCGTCTTCTATTCAAATGACTTCATTATTCAACTCTGATTTAATCTCTTGATATACTTCATCACTATCCTCACTCATTAGACCATTGTCCCTTTCACAAAAAAAAAAAAGATTTTGATGTTGAAACTTTTAAACAACCTCCCCATTGTTGCCCATTACGGTATCATTGAGGTAGAAAACTTGCTTCACTTGACTTGTAAGGACAAAAAGGTCATTATCATACCATGTCTTACTAACATTGATGTTAGTAATATTCCCATCCACTTTCATGTCAGCAAGATTAAACCATTTGCACTTAAATAGAGCAACCTTTTTATTCTTAATGTAATGCAACTCTATTATTTCTAAAATGGCATCATAAAAGTCAATAAAATTGTCGTCATGACATCCCCCAATAATAACCCTACAATTTTAGCTTCTAAGTCGACTGTCTCGATCTTGTATATGAAATCCAACTCCATTAACAATGCAACCTATATATTTTCCCCCCTTATATGAGGTCCACATGCTAAAGAATATAATGTTGTTGTTGCCTCTTGCATGTTACGGTTATATAACTGTATCATCTATAGCAAAAAAATATAATTAGAAGTTAATCTGACATGCAAATTGTCATAAGATCATAATATTCCATCAATATGTAAATTACTCGAGTCTTAAACAATGAGAGGAACTTACACTTATGTCTTTCTTCAACATTAACACTCCCTTTGCTTCAAATTGAATCTTTATGCTCTCAACTTTAAAAAGTAAGTAGAGATCAGTAAATATAAATTGAATCACAAAATTTAAATATGAAATTTTGAATCAAAAGTAATATACTTACTCCATATATATATCGACTTCTTTGTAATTGTTCAAAATATACTAATGGGCAATTTCAAATTCATCTTTAGTTAACTCCACATATTTTCCGACACCAAGTGACCTTACTTTTTGGGAAAAAAACTGACAAGCCACCATCTTGATCAAAATTAAAGTTACATTCTTGTTTATTAAATCTTGTCTTGACATCATTTAAAGACACCGAACAAAATGTTAAGCATTCATTCACTATATAAGCCTTTGTAATAGACCTTTTATGTAGCACCCCACTCCCGCAAGACCCGAACCCGACATCGATGGTGATATCTGAGTCCGTGCCTCACAAGGGTGGCGTGCTAAAGCACTCACTCAGTCAGAAATCGGTATACTTTTTTTTATTACAAAAAACAAAACAATATATGCGGGAATCGATAATCAAATAAGGCATAAGCCCTTTTCAGTCATACAATGAATTTACAAAAAAATTCCCATATGGCCATTTGGGCCCTTCATTTCGGAATACAAATTTATACAAAAGTTGCGGAAAATGAATTTAGTACAAAATTTAAAGACATGAAATGCAGATGCGAACTGATCCCGATCTCTATCCTTCACTTGTATGCTGTAAGTATACTCCCGTTGGTCTAACGGGGTATTCTTCTGATCCTGTAAAAATAGA
>JANITX010000004.1:8487141-8505327 GCA_027564395.1 Erythroxylum ulei | reverse complement strand
TGACAAGTAAGTGGAGAGATCACATTGGTATAAGAATAAATAACAAATTGAGACTTAATAAGTAGTTAAGTATTGATTGTAAACTTGAGAGTAAAGGTGGATTTGACGTAATGCACAAAAGGTTTAAGTATGTTGAAACTTGAGACATAAGAGCATAATTGTAGAAGTTGGGGTGTGTCAGAAATCTACAACAACAACAACAAGAACATAGTAAAACAAAAAATATCCTAAAATTTTTTGTGTCCCATTAGTTTATGAAGGATAAGTATTTATGAGCTTATCAACATATGATGGAACATATAACTCCTGAAGATAAGCCACCATTGTTACATCCATTCGGAATAATGCCAAGTAGGCTAAAAAAGAATATAAGAAAGGATATTTGGAAGAATTCCACTTATGCAACAAGTCATAGAGAGGGATAAAATGACTTATCAAATATGCCTTAAATAAGGACATAGCAAAAAAAAGTCTAGTGAAAGGCGTATCACAAGAAGCTTTAATTGGTGGACATATCAACCTGAATGTAAGTTCAAATAGTGATTTTGATATTATTTGTATGCATCTTAATTGTATATCTTGAACTTTTTACTTGTTTTAAATATAGGCTATGTAAGATGTGTAAGCAAGTTGTTACTATTATTCAATCAAATCGACCATTAAATAAAAGAAAGAGATTACTCCATAGATATGGGACATTGAACGATAAGAATCATGAACCATTATTGACAAGATGAGTCATAACTCGATAAAGATTATGGGAATTAGGAAATTACTAATACTTATGGGCTTTAAATTAATTTTGATAATTAGTTTGCCTATTAATTATTTGTTGTTATTTTTTTAGGAAGAAATAAATGCAAGGATGAGGAACACAAGATAAAAAACATCACTAAATTGAAGTGTCAAAAGTATTAAAATTCGTTATTTTGTAAATGTTGCTGCTTGGAATAATGCCCATAACATTAACTTTTGGTTAGTTTGTTTTATAAATCAAAGAATAAGATTCTTTTTATGGTAGGTTTTAGGTATAAGCTATTGTCTCTATACTTTTTATGTAGGAGCTACTGCATCTATGCTTACTCTTACCTATAAATTTTGGAGATAAAACCTACAAATGAAATGATACCATGTTTACTCTTTCATTATTGAATGATTCTATAGAAGCTAACAAATCCATTCAATTTCATAACAATAAATAATTTTCTCATCAATATAAAATGCTTAACAATTTTTTTTCCTATGGTTGGACCATTAACTTTTTTCTTACTGTCTTTCTCAAGGAACATTAAACCTTCTATTTTCCCTATATTTCATTTAATGTTTGAATGAGGTGGATTTAATTTATTAGATACAAGTTATATTTTTCTTGGGACTCAAACTTATATATGAACTCCAATAATTTTGTTGAAACAAGAGAGTTTCAATTAATGTTTTGATGATAATAGTACTAATAATGAAGTTATTATCTAATGAGAAGTAATATAAGAACAACATACATTTATAAACTTAAGAAGATAGTTCATGAAGTTGATAAAGAAAAGTTAAAAAGTTTTATAACATTCAAAGTGAAGATCAAGTCAAGAACAAAAGAAGGTCAAGGCACATCGAAGTGATTTATATTTTGTATTATTAATTATAATCTCACTTTGTTAGTTTGGTAATGTCAAAGGCTCACAAATCATAAACATTTTGTCTTACCTTATTTCATAAGTCATTTTATTCATCAAGAGGTGTTAAAGCTTTTGTTTTTAAAAGAAAAGACTCTTGATCTTTTAAATACTCTTTACGAAATATTTTGGGAAGCGTTTAAATCAAAATTGCGTTAATGAAATTGAGTTTGAGTATTTAAACTTGTTAAAATCATGTTTTAAAGGAGGATTGGTTGACCTATATGAGTTAATGGCCGACCAATATATGTTAAAGTTATCAAATTTGATACATTGAGGGTTTGCAATAATTTTGGTTGATATATGGGTCGACCAATATGTCATATTAGTTAACTAATATATCCTAGTGGTCAATCAATATATAACGACTAGTGAATTTTGTACATTAAATACACATTGATCGACCAATATGACTTAGTGATCGACCAATGTTTTCGAACTAGAATTTGTGACTACTAACGTTTAGCTCCAATGACTAGTAGGCATCCTAAATTATAAGTAGATGTTTTCTTATCGGTTATTGTAACAAGAAGTATTTGAGTGTCTTTTACACACATTTCTAAGTGTTTATTAAGCATTTGAGCATCATTATAACATATTTATGTGAGTGAAACTCTGTAGAGTTATTAAAGTGATAAAGTGAGATATTTAAAGTTGTAAGCTTTGGTTGAGTTATTATATTATTGTACTTAGGGTATTTCAAGTGACATTAAGTTTTCTCTTAACTATAAAGGAAGATTGTAAAAGGTTCCTCTTTCCCCAAAAAATATTATAAAATGGTTACTCTTTACCTTGAAAGAAGAACTACAATAGAATTTCAAAAAGAATATTGAGAGCAAATGTAAACAAGGGTTGTTTTCCGAACTACTATAAATTGGTTTGTGTGATCTCTTCCCTATCCTTTTTAAATTATTATTCAATTGTTTGATTTATTTACAATAATAAAATTTCTTTATCCTTATATATATTAATTATTATTAAATTGAGTCTATTGGATTGAAATTTTTGTTAAATTTTATAAATATTCAATTTACCTCCTCTTGAGTGTCATTAAGAACTAATAAATTTGAAAACAATAAGATAAATTAAGTCATTATTCATATACATAAAATCTTACTAAATCCATTCATCCATTCACAATATTTTTAATTTTGTAATTAATAATAACAACAATAATGATTACGATGATGATGACGATAACGACAACATTAACAACAACAACAACAATAACGATAACGACGACAAGAAGAAGAAGAAGAAGAAGAAGAAGAAGAAGAAGAAGAAGAATAATAATAATAATAAGAAGAAGAAGAAGAAGAAGAAGAAGAAGAAAATAAGAAGAACGTTAATAATAATAAGAAAATTATTAATAATAATAATAACAATAATAATAAGGAATTAATAATAGTAATAGTAATACGCAGTTGTGGTGGTGGTGGTGGTGGTGGTGGTAGTAATAGTAGTAACAGTAGTAGTAGTAGTAGTAATAATAATAATAATAACAACAATAGCAACAACAACAGTGTTTAGAATACTGTTTCGTACCGTACCGACTGGAAAACGAAACAGTATCCAAGCTATTGGCACTGACAGTCGGTATCAGATGTTTTCATTTAGTACCGACTGGTATTCAAAATACTGGCCATATACTGGTCGGTGCTGTAAGTTTTAGAAAAGTGAGGGACTATTTAGCAAAAAGCAAAAAAAATTTACCCAAAACCCCCTTACCTTTGTCGCCTACACACTCTGCTACTTTAATTTTTTTCTCTCTCTCAGACTCACCTCCATTCTCTCTCACTATCTCCCACTCTCGTCTCCATTCTCTCTCTCTCATTCTCCTCTCCATCTTTGGCTACAAGACAACCACGAACCACTGCACCACACAACTGTCATCTTCCTTCACCACGCGAACCCACCACCATCAAGCCTCTGCTGGACCTCCATCGGCCTTCAACCCTCCTCCACGAGGACCACCACCACACCATGTGACCACTGAACCTCCTCCAAATCTCTGTCATCGGCTGCTCTCCTCCTCAACGCATCCGCAACTGCCAGATCTGGAATAATACTAGATATAAACCTAACCCAACTCGAAAACCGATTGTGATTTTGTTTAGGTGTGTGTTCACTTTTCAATTGATTTTTTCTGCTTAATTGCATTTGTGATTGTGAATGGGTTGAAAGTTGGAAGTTGGAATGAAATTGTGAATGAAGTTGTGATTTGCGTTGGTTGGATAATAGATTGGAGTTTAATGAAATGAGTTTGGTTCATTTTTGTGGTTTGTTTCATGTGAGATTTATCTTAAATTTTTTTATCATTGAAATGAACGACATGCATGAATTAAAGTTAGAAAGTTAGAACTTAAATTAAAACCTTAAAACCAAAAATGTAAAGACTTTAAAGTAAATGATTAGTTGACATATTCTTAAAACTATTGTAATGGTATTTGGATATTGGGTAAATAATTAATTGAGTATAATAATAATTCGGTTGTGGTCTTATGGAAGAGCCGAAGAGGAGGTTTTGTAATTGTAATTATTTATAGTAAATTAGAAAAAAAAAAGGTAAAAATCTATATCTCTAAGTTGTCTTTATCCCAAAATTAGTCCATCTCATCAAGTCTCTTGCATATTCACCTTTATTTATCCCATTGTCTTTATCCCAAAATTAGTCCACCTTATCAAGTCTCTTGCATATTAACCTTTATTTATCCCAAAATTAGTCCATCCCATAGTCTTTGCATATTCAAAATCTTATTTTCTTATTATTCCATTTTTATCTCATTTATAGTACCTTGGCATTGTATTTTTGGATAAGTGTGAAAGTTTTTTAGTTCATTTAAATGAAAAAAATTACTCAACTTGTGCATCCTATTTCAAGATATGTATTAAAGGCAAGGATTTATGAAGATATGTCGATGACAATAATCATATTCCTGAAATAACAAGAATAAAGATGAACATGCTAAGTGAAGATAAGGATGTTTAAGTCACGACTTGAATTTTTGGATTCATTAAGCCATCATCTTAAATCTTTGAACCTTCAAGACTACAAAGCATAACACTATACTTTGATTTTAAATTTAGCATGAATTTACTACTATCCCATAGGAAAGTCTATCTATTTCTGAATTTTACTCTAGTTTCATGAATCTTTACTTCTTTAGGCTTAATATAAAGAGTTAAGGAAATTATTTATGTTGCATTGCCTCATGAAGGACTTAACAGTTAGCACTGCTAATTTTTTTTATGAAACTACTAAAGGATTAATTTCTTACAAAACTAATATTTTAATTTTTTTGTTACAAATAAATAGAAGGAAGTTTAACTACTCCTGATCAAACTGCTTCAGGAAGATATAATGATCTAGCATAGGCTCATGCGGCATTGGTCCTAGGTATGAAAAATTATACAATTTGCTTGTTTTGTAACAAGCATTTGAAAGGTGGAGGAATCACCCGATTGAAGAAGCATTTAGCTAGGGTTAAAGGAGATGTAGAACCCTATAAAAAAGTAAGTCATGATGTGAAGTGACAAACGAAAACATTACTTGAAGAATATTAACATGAGAAAGATAGAAGGGAAAGGTTGAATTTTGAAATTGGTAGTGGATGTTCATTTTCTGGTTTCCATGGTGATTGTGGAAATGTTAAAGGTGGTAGTAGTAGTGATAGTGGTGGTAGTGGTACTGGTTGTGTTCCATCCTAGGCCCTTGAAGAAGTACCTAGACCTTATGTGAGGAAGAGAATAAGGCAGGTAACTAGTTTTTCACACCACGAATAACTCCTAGAGCACAACCTTCAATTCGAAGTTCAATTCAATCAAGAGATGCGATTCATAATGTCGATATGGCAGTAACTAGATGGTGGTATGATACAGGTTTATCATTCAATACTTCTCAGTCTTATTATTATCAACCTATGATGGATGCAATAGCCTTTTATGATCCGAGACACAAAGGTCCTTTATTTGATTACTTAAGAGGTAAACTTTTAAATTGTTCTGTTTATAAAATTAGAAGTTATTTAGCAGAAAGAAAAATGAATTGGGCTACTTATGAATGTTCAATCATATGTGATAGTTGGACAAATAGGAGACAAGAGCCTATTATTAATTTTTTTGGTTTATTCTACAATGGCTTTATGTTTTTTAAATCTATTGATGCATCTGACCTTATTAGGAATACTGAGACTTTGTTTGTGATATTTGATGAAGTTGTTAATGAAGTAGGGCTAGAAAACATTGTCCAGTTTATTTTGACAATGATTCCGCTTATAAAGCAACAAAAAAAAGGTTACAGAATAATTATAATTCTTTTTTTTGGACTCCTTGTGTTGTACATTGCATTAACCTAATGCTGGAGAATGTAGGGGATCCTAGGTGTTTTCTATTATTAATCAGACTATGCAAAAAACTAAAAAGGTGACTAAGTTCATCTATAATCGTGAAGGAGTATTAAATTTAATGAGAAAGGAATTTACCAATGGTAGGAATTTGTATCGTCCTACTGTGACAAGATTTGCAACAAATTTCTTATCACTTTAGTTTTTTGTTACGATGAAGAAAGAATTAAGACAAATGTTTACAAGTAATAAGTGGATTTGCATCTCAACATGCTAGGTTTAATGTTAGAGTGGAGGTTTGTAAAATTATACTAAAAGATATCCGAGTTTGTGAGCCTTTGGCGAGGGTGCTTTGCTTGGTTGATAATGAAGAAAAGCCAACAATGGGTTATTTTTTGATGTCATGGAGAGAGCGACGGAAGCAATCAAGGCCAATCTGAAACATAGGCCTTCTTTGTATACACCATATCTTTCAATCATTAACGAGAGAAGGGAAATACAACTTTCTTCTTCGTTGTTTACAGCTGGAGCGTTTTTAAATCTTAATGTCTATTCTAGATTGGATCTTACTAAGCAAGCTAAAGTTAATAGAGAAATGCTTTTAACTATTACAACAATTTTTAGCATTGATGCGATGCAAGATTTCTTAAGCTCACAAATAGAGCTTTATAAGTTGTCTTATAGGGATTTTGGAATGTTGATTGCTATTCAACAAAGAGGAAAACTTTCTTCAAGTATTAGTTGTTTCCTTTTTCTTATTTTTTGGAAATTAATTATCACTTTATTTTGTTTATAACACTACTTTTGTTAGCTTACGACTTAAAGTTTCTTGGTGGGATCAATTCGGAAATGGTGTTCCAGAATTGAAAAGGTTTGTAATTCGGATTTTAAGTCATTGTGTGAGTGCAACAAATTGTGAACGAAACTGAAGAACATTTGAATTTATTCACTCCAAGAAAAGAAACAGATTGGAGCATAAGAGGTTGAATGACTTGATTTTTGTTCATTACAATTTAAAGCTTCGGGAAAGGTATGTTATTATTATTATTAATTTTGATATAATTTTTTTTATAATTTTTTAATAATTAAATTTATTGTTTACTAAGAGTCTTAATAGCACAAGTAATTCAACTAATCAAATTCCAATTATAATATTGATCTTTTGGCGGATTAGGTTTCTAAAGAATTGAATTTGGTAGATGTCAATGACTTGGAAGATAATCTTAGATGGGAAAGTCTTGACATGTCATTTAGTGCATTAAATTTGAATGATAATGATAATGAAGCTCCTCTCAATGATGAGAATTTTGTACCAAATGATAATTGAGGTTAGTGCAGTTATAGTAGGTATCCTCTCGTAGACGATTCAATTTCATTTCAAGTTTTTGTTTTTCTTCTTCTTTTAATTTTATTTATATTTGATGTATATGTTAAATTCTATATATGTAATGTAATTGTAAATGTTTTGTTTCAGGTTTAACATCTACTTGATTGTTTCCTCATAACGAACTCTTGTTATAAATTGTAATAGTTTAAGAGTTAAGGATATTTATTATTCTTTTTATTGGATGCTTTGATGTAATTATTATTTATTATATGATGAAATTGTAATATTGTAAATACTTTATATTATTCTTAATTTCATATTTGTATGATGATGATTGTCTTTTTCATATTAATTGTGGTTATTATTTATATGTGAAATATTTAAAAATTATTGTTATTTCATATTAATTATGATTATTATTTATTATTATGATTTTTGGAGACAGGGTTGATGTAAACTTATAAAGTATACTATACAACTGTACAATATATCAATGAACTATTTTGCAAATTTAAAAAAAATAGGGACTATTTCATAAAACTAAAAAATTACTCAAAACGGTACTCGATATTGATCGATACCAATAAAATACCGTACTAGAACCCAATCTGGTACCAATTTCAGTACGTATTCACAACTTTGATTGAAATACCCAGTTGTACAAATTCTTTCAAGTAACTAACTAATCATCATTTGTTTATTAAAAATAGTCATTTTAATTAAATTAAAATTTATTTTATAAAAATATTTTTATTTAATGATGACCAAAAATTTCTTTTTTTAAACTTAATCTTGATAAAGTTCTTGTACTTTTAAAGGTATTAAAAATAATAAAAATAAAAATTCTTATTATGACTAATATTTAATATATCAATCATTCTGAAAAAATTTTATCATTTACAAAGTGACAAAGTATAAGTTGATATAAATCTGAACTTTACTAATGGAAATATAGATTGATCCTAGTTAGTTGCAACCACTAGATTATTGGAAAATTAGGTGGGGACCCGATCCCACCTGTAGTAAAATAATCACAAAATTTTTTAGTTTATGATTTTGCAAAAGTCAATATCACTTAAAATTCTATAAAATGATTTAACACATAAATCATAATAAAGTATGGATCGTAATTCGTACCTTATTCTAAAACTTGATCATTTTCTTGTCAGATCTTTCAAACTGTCTGGCCTCTAACAATATTCACAGAACGAGTTAAGAAAACTCTGTAACTATTATAAAGAGGGTTAGTCAAGCAATGCTAACTTTCTTAGAACTTATATATATATTTATAATAAGTTTTGAAAATTTTAGTAATATAATTGAAATTAAGTTCTAATTATAGTTAGACTTTAATTAGGATTACAAATAATTCTAATTAAATATCAATTATGTCTAAGTAAGATCTAATATCTCCTATTGATCCTTATTTATTAAACATCTCTTATTTAATCATAATTAATATTAATTATTAATATTAATCAAGAATAATAAAACATTCTCCCTAATTAATATTAATCGAGAACAATAAGACATTCTCCTTGATTACTTTAGGATGATGAACCATATATTGATCAATCAACTATCTCTATATAGTTCATACTACATACAATGACTACCGACTGAGCTATTCTTGACTAGAACAGTTCATAATTAGTACCAAAACATAACAAATCCTATACAAGATAACTTTGGAGATCTCAAGTTAAAGGATTACTTTTACAGTCATCACAATGAGAATTTTTATAGACATACAAGTAATGTTTTAAATTGATTTCTTATATTGGGCTAGTTCAGTGAACTTGTTCTCTAACAAGTACCCATACATTTATTTATATCTTCATACTTTAGTCTATGAGATCGACTACTTCCTTTATAAGCAAAACATAACATGTGTTAAACTTTTTACATTATATTAATGCCCGGTCTATTAATGTTCAATCTTAATAAAATAATGACTAGGAAAAATCTAGAGATAATACATAAATGCAATATGAATCTCATAATTATAATCCCATTATAATTTTATTTGCAATATATAATTATCTCATGGACTTTTTTATAAAGATCTAAATATGGATAGGATAAATAATATCTTTAAATTATTTTGTCATTAAACTACAACTAAATGATTGACTGTAGGGCATAAAATAAAATAAATTCCAATTGTTGTAGTAATTTTGATGTTATATAGTATTGGAATTTTAAGTTGATCATTGCATTCTCTAGATCATAACTACTGTAGTGAAGTACTTGAAAAAAAGCCTCTTCTTTTTTCAGATAATGAGTTTAATTTAAGGGGTAGAAAAACTTTTAAAATAAAGCATGTCTTGCTCCTATGCACAATATCTTGAGAAGTTCTTTTTTAATATAACAAATTTGATTTTAAGAATTGATAAATTTCTTAATTGTGTAAGACGCAATATTATGAATACCTTTTCAGTATTAGTATCAGATTTTTTTTGGTACAATACTATATTAGTATCGATCAATATCAGATATTGTTTCAGGTAACTTTTAATATTTATAAAATAGTTCCTAAATTTTTTTAAAAATGTAAAATAATCTCTCAATATATTGTAATATAATTTATAATTTTACATCAATCATGTCTTCAAAAACTATAATAAAAAGAATTTTAAATAACAACAATCTATTTATTTTTATTAATATTTCTTTTCACATATTTCACATATAAATAATAACCATAATTAATATGAAAAAAGATCATTTAATCATCATATAAATATAAATTAATGATAAAATGTTACAATTTCATCATATAATAAATAAAAATTAAATCAAAATATCAAAAAGTATAATAAATATTCATTACTATTTAAGTATTACAATTTACAATAAGAGTTTGTGCCTTGAAAACAATCAACTATAAGTGAAACCTAAAATAAAATCATTTACCATAATATTCATATTGCATATATAGAATTTAACACACACACACACACAGATATATATATAATAAGTGAAATTAAAAGAAGATGAGAAATAAAAACCTAGAACATCATTCAATCAAATATCCACTCAAATCACAATGACCTTAATTCTTATTTCGTAAAAAATCTTCATCATTAAAGAGCTTCGTCATTACCATCATTCAAATTTATTACGCTAAATGAGATGCTAATACTTCCATCCAAGATTATCTTCCAAGTCACTCTCATATATCAAATAGTTCCTCAGAAACCTAATATGTCAAAAGATGGATATAGTCAAGGCAAATTGGATCTATAAAATTATTTGTTCTATTAAGAGTCCTAATAAACAAATAAAATTAAATTATTAAGAAATTATAGGAAATTATACCCAACTTAATAATGATAATAGCATACATTTCCGAAAGCTTTAAATTGTATCAAACAAAGACCAAGTCATTCAATCTTTTATATTCCAATATATTCCTTTTCTTGGAATGGATGAATTCAAATATGCAACAATTCCTTTCATACCTTATTACACTCACACATTGACTTAGAATTTGAATTACAAACTTTTGTAATTTTGGAACACCGCTTTCGGATTGGTCCCACTAAATAACTGTAAGACAACAAAAGTAACATTATAAACAAAATAAAGTAATGATTAATTTTTAACAAGTAACAAAAGTGAAAAAAAATATATACATAGATTAAGTTTATCTCTTTGACGAATAGCAACAGGCATCCCAAAACAACCAGAAGCATCCTTATAAATCTCCATTTCTGAGCTTAAAAGATCTTGCATCTTCTTATGGGTAACAATAGTTGTAATAGTTAATAACATTCTTATATTAACTTCAACTTTCTTTGTAAAACTTAGTTTGAAATAGACACTAGGATTCAAAAATGCCCCAGCTATAAACAATAGAGAGTAAAGTTGTCTTTCTTGTCTCTTATTGATAATTGCAAGATACGGTGTGTACAAAGAAGACATTTTTTCATTGTGGTCTTGATTGTTTCCTTTGCCCTCTTCATAGCATTATAAAAATAACTCATTATTGTTTTCTCATCACTATCAGCCAAATGAAGTACCCTTATTAAAGACTCATAAACTCGAATGACAAATTGACATTGAGATCAAAATTTGTTATCCTCAATTATAAGTTTAAAAACCTTCAATATAGCATTAGACCTAGCATGCTGAGATGCAACTCACTTATCACTTGTAAACATTTGTCTCAACTCTTTCTTCATCAGAATAAAACACTAAAGTAATAAGAAACTAGTTGTAAATCTTATAATAGTAGGACAACATAAATTTCCACTATTTGAAAAATATTTTCTTATTAAATTCAAGACTTATACATGATTGTAAATGAACTTGGTCACCTTTTTTGCTTTCTGTATAATCTCATTAATAATAAGAAAATATATAGTATCTCTTATATTTTTCAATATTAGGTTAATGTAATGTGAATCATAAGGAGTCCAATAAAAATAAGTATACTTGCTTTGCAATCTTCTTCTAGTTGCTTTATAAACATAATTGTTGTCAGTAATGAACTGAATAATATTTTCTGACCCAACTTCATTCACAATTTCATCAAATAACTGAAATAGAGTATCAACATTCCTAACAAGACCAGATGCATCAATAAACTTCCAAAACATTATCCCCTTTGCAGAATAAATAAAAAATTAATAATAGGTTCCTATCTTCTATTGTCCAACTATCATATATGATTGAACATTTAAAAGGAGCCCAAGTCATTCTTCATTTATTCAAATAACTTTTAATTTCATAAATAGAGCTACTCAGCTCTGTAGTCATCAATTGAAGGATCTTTTTATTAAGAATTGTAAAAGGTAATGGCATCTACCATAAGCTGATAATAATAAAACTGGGTAGCATTTAATGTTATACCTAAATCATACCACCATCCAGCCATTGTCATGTCCATATTATGAGCCACTTTTTCATATTGTAATGCACTACGGATTGAAAGCTGAGCTCCAGGAATTGTTTATGGTGCCAGAAAATAGACACTTGTCTACTTCTTCTCTTAACATTAGGTGCAATATTCTCTTCTTGTTAGGTAGAAATACTATTACTTTTAACATCTCTACTATCATCTTGACCACTTGAACTTTCTTCCATTTATTTGTAAAAATAAATAAAGATACATATCAAAATTAACTTAATAACTTAATATCAAAATAAATTTGTGTAAAAAAATATGAGGAAATAGATCAATAATAGTTTCTTAATAACTCATGTTTCTTTTTAAACACAAACATCAAATATGTACATTAATTACTGCACTTTTACAACTATAACTCATTTTATATAATTACAAAATTCAAATATAAGGTCACAACTATAAATGATTTTGTGTAATTATATAATTTAAAAATAAACTCACAATTATATCCTATTTTGCATGATTATATAATTCAATCATAAACTCATAAGTCATAACTACAACTCATTTTATGTTAATACATAATTCACCTATAAACTCACACCTATAATTCAATTTGTGTAATCACATAATTCAACCATAAAATTACAAACATAACTTATTTTGTATGATTACACAATTTAAACATAAACTCGTAACTATAACCTATTTTGTATAATTATTCGATTCAATCATAAGCTACAACAACAACCCAGTAAAATTTTTGCTGATACACGGGGTCTGGAGAAGTCTAGTAGTATGGAGCCTTACTCCTAACAAGTAGAGAGGTTGTTCCCGAATTTAACCATAAACTATTAACTATAATTTATTTTATATAATTATTGATTAGTTAATTAAATAATCCAATCATAGATATAAACTCACAAGTATAACTCAATTTATATCATTACTAATCATATAATTCAACCATAAATTAACTAATTCATTTTGATGATTACAAAATTCAATTTATAATATAACTAACCTTTCATTAAAATTTCAATGTATCTTAATCTCAAATTTCATATAAGAACAACCTCAAATTTATAATCCAATTCTAAATTTCAGATAATAAATGAATAACCTCAAATTCATAATTCAATTCAAAATTCTAGTTCCCAATCATCATAGAAAATCAAAAACACAACTAATTATAATTTCCAAACAACATTGTTGATTTTTATGAATGACTCAAATTCAAACTTTTGTTCCACTATTCCATAATCACAAATTCACAAGCCATATATTATACATCGCAAGTCCACAAGCCTATAACACAAGCAATCACTTTATCAATTAATCAAGTATCACACACATACATGGTTCCACTTCCAACAAATTTTTCCTTTCAAAATGCAGCCTTAACTCACAACATAATTTTGCAACATAACACAACATAAAAGGGTGATGTGATGTGATGTAATAGTGGATGGCGAATGACTATGGCGACTAACAATGTTGTGAATGACTAGTTATGGCGACTAGCGATGGCAACTGGTGATGGCAACCAACGACAATAAAGATGGCGATTGATGATGATGGCGACTAGCGATGGCTGAGGATGTCACTGATGCTAAGACGACTCAAGTATGGAGAGACGAGGGAGAGGAGGGAGACTGTCACCAACGTTGAGGCTAAGGAGAGGAGTGGCAGGGGGAATGGGAACTAGGAAGAACGAATAGGTTTTGTTACTTTTAGGTTTTTTTTTGCATTTTAGGTAAGTTTTCATTTTTGATATTCAAACATCAAATACATAAATCATTCATGGCAATTCAGATCTTGAATATGATAATAACCACATAGATGAAGCAAATAAATCACTTACCTTGAGCAGAATTCATCAAAATGTAAAGAGAAAGGTTTCAATGATCACGAACTAGTTTCTCTCTTAACCCTGTTTTTGTACGATAGCTTGATGCATAGCTTAATACACAAATATGTTCTTCTGTATTTTTTTTATCTGTTCTTAATTAGGGTAAAGAGAGGGCTAGTTTATTACAGTTTCCTGTTCACATTAAATCTTGTACGTCCCTCAAGTACTAAATTAACGGTAAAGATTTAATATATTATTAAATTAAGAAAAACCTTAAGCCAAGTTCTATGTAGGCCTACAGAAAATATAGGTCATAACATCAGGCCATATTTCTTACATTCTCCCACTTGGTCGAATATTTCATCATTACATTTAACAGTGTAACATAAGGCTAGCAAAAATTAAATCTTATAAATTGGTAACATCATAAGCATCTTAACATAACAAATCACATAATGTGGGTTATGGCGGTCATACATAGTATAGTCGTATACTCTCTTCCATATACCACTACATCAAAAAATTCTTATGTTTAGGTTCATAAGTTGTATATAAACAACATACATTCCACATATTTGTTATGAAAATACATACAAATTTTTCATTCAAACAATCATGTATACATAAACATTATGAATAAGAAATATAAAATTCGTAAACATATTGTTATTGAGTTTAAGAGTGTAAAACTTCACCATCAAACGTTATTATTAATCATCGATACAACCAAGATCCATCCTAAGCACATGTTCTTTGAATGTCTTTGGTTGTAAACCCTTAGTAAGAGGATCTACTACCATGAGATCCTTCCTAATATGTTTTATATGCACTCTTTGTTTTTGAATCTCCTCTTTAACAGAAAATACTTTAATTCCATATGTTTTACGCCTCTATAGTATTTGTCATTTTTAGAGAAGAAAAATATTGCAGAATTATCACAATAAATTTTCAGAGGCTTGCTTACTATATCGACAACCTGAAGCCCTGAAATAAAGTTCCGTAGCCATAATGCATGAATTGTAGCCTCATAACAAGCTACAAATTCTATTTCCATAGTAGATCAAGCAATGACAAGTTGTTTGGCACTTTTCCAAGAGATTGCTCCTTCAATTAATAGGAATAGATAGCCAAATGTTGACATCCTACTATCAACATACCCGACAAATTTTGAATCTGAATATTCAATCACTTCTAAATGATCAGACCTCTTATAAATGTGCATGTAATCTTTTGTTCCTTGAAGATAGCTCAACACTTTCTTTGCAGCCTTCCAATGATCAAGATTAGGATTACTTTGATATCTACCCAGCATCCCTACTGCAAAACTGTTGTAGCTCTAAATCAAATTGAGTCAGTAATGCTAAAATTATTGTCAATGAATCTTTCTTTGAGATAAGTGAAAAAATCTCCTTATAATCAATGTCCTCTTTGTGAGTGTAACCTTTGGCAACAAGTTTAGCTTTATCTTTCAACATTGCCATTTGAGTCGCGTTTGGTCTTAAAGACCCACTTACAGCCCAACTCTTTTGGAACCTTCTGGTAAGTCTACAAGATCCCAGACATTGTTTTGAGCAATTGATTTCAACTATTCTTTTATAGCGTTAATCCATCTTTCAGACTTATCACTACCTATAGCTTGTGAAAACGAAACAAGATCATTATCAATGCCACAATCAAAATTCTAGCAAATAAACCACATAATCAGCAGAAATAGCCGAACAAAATAGGATCATTATCAATGCCACAATCAAAATTCGACTCTTGCAAATAAAATCATCAAAACTAGCCTACCATCTTACAGGTCTATTTAAAGTTATACCAACTGGTTCATTTGCATGAGCTGGTGGTAAGTTATGTTCTTTGTGGGATGCAACTTCATTATCCAAACGTTGTTCTTGATTATTTTGATCTTCCAAAGTAGGAACAACATTTGTTATGGTTGTGAGTTTAATAACATTTATGGGTAATAGAACACCAACCTTTATTTCATTAATATCCACAACTTGATTTTTGGCACTCCCACTAACCTTACTGTTCTCTAAAAATTTGGCATTGATTGTTTTAACGATTCTAGAATTGTGCTTCGAATGGTAAAATCTGCACCCTTTGGATTTCTCTGGATAACCAATAAAGTAATCACTAACTGTTCGAAAATCCAATTTTCTTTCATGTGAATTATAAATTCATGCTTCTGTTAGATAACCCCAAACATGCAAATGTCTTAAACTAGGTTTCTTTCCTGTCTATAACTCGAAAGGAGTTTTAAGAACTGTCTTACTAGGAACCTTGCTTAGCATATACATAGCATTTTTAAGTGCATACATCCACAAACTTTTAGGCGATGAAGAATTACTCATCATACTATTTAGCCTTTTTGTCACACCATTTTGTTACGATGTGCGTAGCGTAGTATACTATGCACATATGTCATGACTTTCTAGGAACTTAGCAAACGGACGAGGACACTGTCCAGATTCATCATACTTTCCATAATATTCACCACCTCTATTGAATCTTATAATTTTCACTTTTCTATATAATTGTCTCTTAACCTCCTTTATAAACACCTCAAGAGTATTTATAACTTGAGATTTTTTCATACAACAAATAAATATATCCAGTATGTGAAAAATCATTTATAATGGTGATGAAGTATTTTTCTCATTAAAGGATGGAATGTCAAAAGGTTCATAAATGTTGGTGTGTATTATTCAAGAAGCTGACTGATTCTTATGGCTCCTTTCTTACTATGTTTGGTTTGTTTGCCCTTAATACATTCTATACATAAGTCAAGATCAATAAAGACTAGATCCGGTAGGATCTCATTCTTTACTAATCTTTCTAACCTTTCTTTGGATATATGACCTAAACGTTTGTGCCATAAGTAAGCAGAATGTTTATTGGCCAAACTACGTTTCATTCCAACATTATGATTAACAATAAATAGGGACTCAGAAAAAAAGAAAAACATCATTCGGTTTCAATTTATATAAACCATTTATAAGCATTACATAACCAATAAAGGAATTATTCTCATACAAATTGAAACAACCATGTCCACCCTTAAAGGTACATCCACTAGCATCAAGTCTAGAAACAGAAATTGAATTTCTAGAAATTGAAGATATTTAGAGAGTGCTCATTAGATCCAAGTGAAACCCAGTATCTAATGTCAGTCTGTAAGTCCCTACACCTTCAATTGGGGTCTTCATTCGGTTTCCCATAAACAAAAATTTACTAGTTGGGCTTATGGATTGGATTGTAAGGAATCCCTGCATAATATTAGAAACATAAGTAAACCAAAATCAAACCACTAAACATTAGAAGGAACTTCAGATATGTTTAATTCAAAGCATACAGAAATATAATTTCTAACTTTCTTTTCAAACCAACCCTTACGTTTTAGGCAATCATTCTGATAATGTCCTTCTTTCTTACAAAGGTGGCATTTATCTAACTTTTGTCCCTTTATTTCACTATCAACAACCTGTGGAACTTTAGCAAGTCCTTTCTTCTTAAAACTCTTATTCTTTGGTTTAAGTTTCTTTCTAGCTCCTTGACTCACTTGGTTAATAGAATGAACTCCTTGTTTCTTTACTCTCGCTTCCTCCTGGATAAGCTTACTAGACAATTCATCAATATTCCACTTATCATTTAATGTGTTATAATTGATGTGGAAAGGTCCATATTCAATAAGAAATGAGTTCATGATAATCTGCACTAAGAAGGAGTCTTCTACAGCCATATCCAGTGTATTTAAGTCTTACTCCGATATTAGTCATATGAAGGGCATATTGCTGCATACTTTTTGACCCATCAAACTTCATAATCGTGAGTTCAGCTTTAAGTGTCCCTGCAAGTGCCTTATCGGCAAAACGAAACTTATCTTCCACAAGCTTAAGAAAATCTTTATCATTCTGATTTTCAGTGTTAAAAAGAGTAGACTTAATGTTGCTGGCAGTTGTCTTTCGCATAAAGTTCAAACATAACCTATTAGACTTTGCTCACGCTTTATGGTGTGCCTTTTCAACCTCTATACTAGTATCATTAAGGTCAGCACGCTTATCCGCTAATAGACAATGGTTGGAATACCTGAAAAATGGAACCGGTAAGGCTATTAAAATACCGGTCAAAAATTT
>JANITX010000004.1:8376191-8392338 GCA_027564395.1 Erythroxylum ulei | reverse complement strand
TTGAAGTCATCACAAGAAGCAACCAACTCATGGATCCAAACGGCAACGTCCCGTTCCGCCAGAATCCGGCAGAACCATATATCAATATGTAAAGTCCATCTAGTTAACTCAACACAACTTACAGTTTATCAAATGCAATCCAGTTTGAACATAACTTTAAACGGTCATATAATATTTTCAAAGTTTGAAAATGCATTTTTAGATAAAATAGTCAATCATGAACACAGGTTAGAACATAAGTTGTTTGCACATGGACACAAACTTTGACACACCTATGTAGTCACTGGCTTTATTTAGACATGGATATGGGCATTGCCATGCTTGTGTCCTATGGCTGTATACTTCTCCTGAAAAGTCTCCGCCATATCAATAAGCCTTAATCTAACTCATGTTTTGGCCTCTATATGCCAAAGAAGAACACACCCTGACAAATGGTTGTACATCAAGTCGTATTCATTTAAAGATTTTAAAGAAACATGTTCGTTCTTTTATAAACACTCCAAGATTGAACACTCATATATATGAGCTATACACAACAATCTCCACTTGACAAATATACTTTAGTCAATTAACACACTTCAAGAAATGCTTTCAAGGTTTCATGTCTGTATATATGAGTCATGCATATTAATTTCTACCTTGATGAATAAACTTTATATATGTTATAGGTTATAACTATATCTAATATCTCAACAAATTATTCAAGTTAAACTTCTTCATGGTAATCGATTTGTTAACATGTCAGGTGCATTCTCTAATGTGTGATCCTTTTTTAATAAGATTTAATCAAAGGCAATCAATTCTCTAATCTTGTGAAACCTTACATTTTCCATCATATCACCTATTCGTTTATCTTTCTTTTGCCTATATATAGTCCCCTAAGATATAGTTAGATCTCAATAACTAATAATTAGAGCATACAAGATTGTGTCTTTCCAATTATTTCTACTTAGTAGCTAAATAACATGTCTTACTCTATACTTGATTATATTATGCCAACAATAGTCACTTGACCTTAATTTTTATTTTCTGAACCAAAATTTCTAGTCTTTTTAACATTTGTTCTAGGTTGTCCTATTTTTATTTGTAACATCTTTGAATTAGTACTGCTTTTTTACTGATTTTAACGTGTTCTCTCCATATGCTTGTCTTAACATATAATGTTCCTCAAACAGTGAATCTTTAAATTTTATCTTAGACTTTTTACTAAACATTCAAAACTTGTAAAAGTATAACTTTTAGTGTTTAACACCCTTTAACTAGCTCCCTTTATAAAGTTATATCATCCCTTATTGTGATAATCTAGTTGTATGAGTTATAATACAGTACTATCTTCCTTTGATCATATTGATGCAACTTCTCCACTTACAAATATGTTCTCTATCAACCAATACATGGGTATTTCTTACTAGTTTGACCTTTTTATCATATTTATCACACCTTTTATCACTTTAAAGTTATCTTTTATCGATGTTATAGTCAAAACTATTCACATGTAAGGTATATAAAGAGGTCATATTCTTCCTTAAATCTAGTGTATGTCGAACATCACATACCATCCTAATAATACCATCAAATATCTTGATCTTAACTTGTGCTGTTTGGATGATTTTGTAAGCTTTATCATTCCCTAATTATAAAGTGTCAAAGTTTCCTAACTTATATAAATAAAAATGAATCCTTTTTTAGTGTCATATGATGTGAGCATATATAGAATCTACAAATCCTAAAGTTGATTAGTTAAAAAGTAGAGCACGTATCCATCGCTATAATTTGAGTCTCTTTAATGCATTAGATTTGTAAAGCTTACTGAATCATCAACTTTTTTCATCATTATACTCATTCTTATTTAGACAATCCCTCTTGATTTGCCCATTTTGCTTGCGCTTATAGCATCAGACTATCGTTTTACCCTTGGGTTTAGATTTATAACTCCTTTTAGATGACTTATCCTTACATTGCTTCCTTATGTGATCCTAGTTTCCCCTCATAAACAACCTTTAACTATGTTCTATAGTCGTTGGTTATAAACCAATAACATAATAGTTATGTCTTGCTCACCAACTATCTCCTTACCCAATACGAGCATGATAACTATATACTTATAAGAAAAATGTAAAGAATAAAGAAGAATTATTACTTTACCCTCATCCATAACAGTCACCTTAAGCCTTATTAATTCACTAACTATTTGGTTAAACACATTGATATATTGTTTTTGATCCATTCCCTCCTATATATTTAGAATGTTTAGTCTCTACTTTATATATAACTTGTTTATGAGAGATTTTGATATGTATCGTCTTTCTAGCTTCTTTCATATCTCTACAAAGAATTTAATATCCATAATTTAGTATATGACCTAGTCTGATATACATAGTAGTACGGCTCCAACTATTCACATATGTAATTCTTCTTAGTTAAGCGCATCCATATGTTTTGACTTATTTTTTTACAGTCACTTCAATATGCCTTGCCACACTAACAAATTTATAAATATCAATGGGCTGGGCCTGAGCTTGGGCCTGGACTTGGACCTGGGTTGATCCTAGCCCAGCCCGACCTGGCCTCAGGCTACCGTGGCCTGACCCGACCACAGATTGACCGGCCCGTGGCCCGATGGACTACGGGGGGCCGGGCTAACCCAACCCACCATATATTGTTTTTAAGAAAATTGGTTAAAAACGACGTCATTTTTTGACAAAACGATTGGGCCACGAATCGGCCCGTGGCTAGATCGGCCCATGGCCAGGTCAATCCGGACCAAAATCGGCCTGTGACCAGGTCAGTCCGTGGCCAAGTCAAACCGGACCAAAATCGGGCTGGGCTCTTTTTGCTATCCCTAGAAAAATCCTTCACTGTCTACTTTCATAATTTGAAATTCTTAATTTCGTTGAACTTTTCACTTCAAACCTTACAACTAAAGTCACCTTTAACTATGCTTTGATATTAGTTATTGAAAAATAATAGACGACAAGGATATAAAAAAAAGAAATAAATAAAGAAGGATATAGGAAGATTTTCAATGAGGTTTGGTCAATTTTGGTATGTCTACATCCTCGGGAGTCAAAAGCAGTTAATTTCATTATTTAATTGAATATGACCTTTGAAATTTAGAGATTTTCTCCCTTATATAACAAGGTTTAAAACAAATATTTGATGTATAAACTCCACCTGATACAATTCAACATATTATCCCTTATTAGACTCAACTAAATTAAAATATGACACTAATAAGCTCTATAATCCTTTCAAAGTTTGAAATCCATTAAAAAAATGTTTCCAAATAAGATAGCCCATTGTGAACATAATTTAGTACATGGTCATATCCTAGGTCGTGCAACTCTTGATCTTTATTTGCACTTAAGCATTAATTCTAACACACATGAGTCCCTAATCATATAACTCATTATCTTCGTTCTTATATGGATATAGGCTTTGATACACCTGTATTCTATCCTATACATACTTCTTTAAAAAATCCTCTATCACATCAATGTCTCCATGTTATATACCATGTCTTCATATTTGTATCCCAAATAAGGACATACCTAATATATGACATGCGTTAGGTAATGTTCACTCAAAAACTTTCAAGAAACGTCCACATTCTTTTAAAAATACCTAAGTTTTTCTAAAAACACTTAACAATTGCATGCTCGTATATACGAGCCATACACAACTTTTTCTAATCATAATCGTTTGAAATTTTTATAGAATTTAAAGTATGTAGGAATTATTGTTTATAAAATGATTTATGATTGATGTTTAGTAATTGATATAGTTAAGATGGGATAACTATAATGTAGAGAGATTTGTTAGTCCAATATATTATTAAAACTAAACATTATTCAATGAGTAAGGATAAATTTTGATCAAAATATTAGTTGATATAGTTAAAAAATTTTAATATCTTCATTTTATAAACAGATATAGGGAGCTAATATAAAAACCAAATAAGAGAAATTAGTGTAAGAAGCGTGTAAGATTCTTTTGTTGTCACTATTAAATAATGTTCAACATTTTAATCATACCCTTTTATAATAATATCATATTGAAATAATTCAAAAGGTTATGGAAATTTAGCAAAAAATTCCACAATGCTTATTAATTGAAATTGCACATTGGTTAGTCAAACCTTTAATCAAGCCCTAATTGAATGAAGGTGCAAGTTATTATATAAAAATGTTCAACTAGTGAACTCATTAGTATGTGGTTTGTAGAAGCAAAATATATCAAAATTTAGATAATTTTATGCAAAATTAAAAGGAGAGATATGTTATTAAAGAGAAAAGGCAACACAATACTTGAAAGAAACCTTTAAAAGGTGGTTTTAATGAGATTCAACATCAAAGGTGTTGATTTGAAAATTATAAAGTTAATTTTAACATCAAGAAATGAGTTTAAGTTACCTTTCATATAGGTAATATATATTGTACATCGATTAGACTTAGGGATGATAATATTAACTTGAACCGACCTGACCCAAAGTCAACAGACTTGACCAAATTTAATTAAGTTTTGGGTCATGCTTGAACTTTGTTTTTTTCTTCAAATTTTAGGTTTTGGGCGTGAGCTTTAAGGATTAACTTAGTTTGAAGCATGATATTTATTATTTCTTTATTATTCCCTCTTTAGGTTTTCACTACCTCTGGTTAATCTTGTTATCATTAGTCATTTGCTATCTCATCTGTTTGGTTTATTGTTGTTGAATATCTTATTCTCATCTTTCTTGTTATCACTTTCTTTCTTAGTTTATGAAGAGACGAGATCAATCTTCCACTACAGCAAAAAGTGCTTTAGGCAACAACATGTTTGCAACAATTTAAAAATGTGTTGATAAAAATTAATATAAGCAGCAATTTTTAAAGTATTGCCTTTAATAATATTAAAAGGCAATGATAATATTAATTTATTGCTACATATCGGAAAAGGTAACACAATTTTAAAAAGGTTGCAATAAAGTTTTATATACGCAACATTTGAAATTGTTGCTATAGTTCCAATAATCTATTTACTAAAGGGTATTTACTAATGTTACATATTGATTTATATAGTTACTTACTAATGTATATTTAACATATAAAATTTCTCTATTTACTAATTAATATTTAGAATATTTATAAGAAAATTAAAATACCTATCAATTTTTATTTAGTAAAATTAAATTAAATGATACAATTGCTCTAGAATACACAAACGTACTGTAATATATACAAATAACTCTAAATTTTCGTTTATTTATTTTTTGAAAAAATAAAAAATTGATTGATTGATAATAATAAAATGACAGAACAAAGTGTTTAGAGAGAAGTTATCTCCTACATTACATAAGAACCAAAAGAAGCACGTCGACATTAAAACATATAAGAAATAACAGTTACCTAAAGAAAACAAGGAACAACAGCGTTCTAAAGGAGTGAAAAAAAAAACATAAATACGACAATGTTTTAATTAAAGGGGTGAAAAGCATCCCTAATAGACGTGTCTTCCTCATTTAACCAACTAGGGTTGGGCGTTGAGAGAGGCTTCAAGATGATTGTGCCCTCCACACGGTAATGTTTAATTAGCAATTTCAATCTTTTTGTAGTGACAATTGACTTCTGCTAGGGTTCTAGGTGCATCACAAGGTTGATTTATGTATTGGACATAGAAAAGCAATGGTAAGTTTGATTTTACTCTTAATTGGGATTTCACTTCTCTTTATCTAAAGTCAAAATAGTAGGGAGTTTGCATCTTTTGTGGTGTAATGGATTGGGGTTTTCTTCATAGAGTTTAGGATAAGTGGGCTTCCATCAATATTGGTTCTTTAGCTCAGAGTTCCCTTCGTCTTTATATCTTTCTCTCAATCAGACAAGTTATGTAAATTTTCATTATTTGTAGTGAACTTTAGGTTTTTGGGATTTTCATATATTGAATCCCCTGTCTTGTAAGCATTGGTAGTGTTTCTTTTGAGCTTCTATTGTTTATTATCTCTTTGTTTCAGTGTTAATGTTGGATTCGAGTTTCCATTCTATCGAATGATGGTCTATTGGAGTAGTTCAATTATGCTTTCATGCTTATGACTAGGATGATAATGATTCATTTGTCCATTTTGTTAGATATTATTGGTTAAAGATACCTTGATGATATTTTGTGGCTCTTTCTCTATTGTGTTTCTTTGTTTCTAACGTTGCAGTTTAATTTACCCTTATCATTGCTTATTTGTCACATTTTGGTTGTTATGATTGATTTGCAATGATCTCTTATGACGTTCCTTCAAAGTTTTTTTATCATTTATTGTGGAGTTGATTTTGATCGATTTCTTAATTTTCATTGGAGCGTTCTGAGATGAATTTAATGGATAAATGAAAATAACTTCTGTGATTGGTAGTTTCATCAGTTGCCCGTTTCTTTATTTGAATTAGTTTTCAGCATTTTGTGGATGTGATACCGATATGTTGACAAAAGATTGATGGACTCGATAAATTATTGTCACTTCCATTTTTTCATTCCAACGTTGATTTCTCAAAATGACTTTAGATATTTGAACAAACAAGCTTAGAAACTCATCATCTTATTATTGTAAGATACTTATGATTATAATTATTACCTTTAGAATTGACTACGAAATTGTAAAGTATGTGTTTGCTTAAAATAATCAAAAATATTAGTAAATGTTAATGTGATCATTTAGATCAAATAGAGGTATACTTGAGCCTTCAATTCATACTTATTGTTAAGACCAGCAAGATCTGTACTTGATTTTTAATGTCTATTGTTACTTATCGTGTTTAATGAAGTGCTCATCTTTGCTATTGCAAGCGCTTCATGTTATGCTATTGCACACACATTAATGTATTTGTATGATAGCGAAAATTATTATATATATATTTTATATTTCTTACAAATTTTTCAATCTTTCTACCTTTATGTGGATATCTTAGGCCATAAAACGTTCATATTCTTGCTTTCACTATGAATGATTGTTTTAAATTTTATTTTCCTCTGTAGTTCCACTTATTTTCTTTTAATTAGGTGCTACATGGACTTTAAGTAGTTTAGATAGTTGATTTGAGCCAGGAGCATAATGTGACCTACAATCCTATTATTCATGCAAATGCGATAATAACATTGAACACATTGTAGTAAAAAGTATCAACGTAGACATATATGAAGTTACCAGAACTATGGACTAATTTGATGTAATTCTTTTTACTAGGTGTTGAAGCCAAGGCAGGCTAGCCTATTAAGGTGAAACCTGATTTCCTGACCTAGTTGTGAGTTCATACCATTTCCTAAACTAGTTGTGAGTTGATCCCTATTGGTTTTCCGTTTTCCTCGGTTACTTCAATACTTTTTCTTCGTTGCTTTGATTCCACCCTATTTCATTTCTTTAGTACCAATTGTTTCCTTTATTCTTATTGTTAATTATTCTTTTTCTTCCTTTATTTTATGCACTAGGATGAATTGAGATTCGAATTGCAAGTAGTTTGTTGATTAATTAGTTATATCCTGCAATTAGTGAGAAGCTTGATGAAGTAGATTGGACAAAGAATAATGGTATCTGTGAATCAGTTCGACAAGATGTGAGGTAAACATTTCCCATCCGTTAACAAGAATAGGATCAATGACATGCTATTGTTATATTTATTTCAACCATTTCTTACATTTTAATAATTTTCATACAAGTATGAAATTCATACTTTGCCTTCTATTGATGCTTTATTTTTTCGTTCCCGTCATAACTGGGTATCTACTCATAGTTGCAGTTATTTATCAAGAAGCTAGAATGCATATAGTACAAAAGAACAAGTACGTTATACTTCCAAAGGACTTTGAGAAAGGTTGGATAGCCAATGTGAAGAAGGCCGACCCTAACTTCAAATTCTCCAAATGATGAAGAGTTGTTGAAGCACATGTAATTTTCCTTGCAATTATTGAGGATTGTAGAATTTGCTTTTGTATTTTGTAACAATAACAACACATGTAATTTGCTTTTGCATTTTGAATATGTTAAATGTTGAATTTTACAAATCCTTATGGACTATATATTATATATAAATGTATTTTTTTGGTCTTTTATATTTGATAGTACGTACGTAATTAAAACATATATTAATAGTTATATATTGCTTTATGTATAAATGAATGTTGCTTATATAATAACAAGAGTTTGCTTTTATGTCAAATATTATTGATAATGAAAGAATAAATTGTTGTTTTATTTTTACAAATTGTTGCATAAAAAAATTCACTTTGTTGCTTTATTTGTTTAACTTTGTTGCCTAAAAAGACTTAAAAGTATTGTAATATTTGTTTAAAATTGTTGCTATAGTTTGAAATTAATATGTTGCTTTAGGCAAGACTTAAAGTAATATTTTTTATTTCATTACCTAATCAAAAAATTATATTGCCTTATATTTATTGCAGTGTCACTTCTCGTAACGATACGAATTCTATTGCCTTAATAAAAATCAATGATAATTGTACTTATAGCTACGTTTTTGTCTGCTTCTTAAAATACTTTTTGTCGTATAGTTCTTGGTGTAAAGGTAGAGATCCTCTTGAATTTGCAAAACATTTACCTTAAAACTCTTGGTCTATTTTTAAGGTTTTCTTTTCATTCAAATGGAAGAAGTATTATTCTTTTATTCTGTACAAACATAAAGGAGCATTGTTGAGCATTATTTCCGATTCTCACTCCAAGAACAACTTCTTCAAAGAAGAAATTATAAAGAAAATGAACAAGCTCTTTCTAACTTTTATTATGTTTATTTTTGTTGTGTTTCTTCTTCCCTAGTTAGGAACATATATTCATCTAATATGAATATTATATCAATATTCATTGGTTTTAGTGGTGCTATAATAGATTGTTATTGTTGTTGTCGTATCTTCTTGGTTTTTTTTTGGTTGAAAACAAGAAAAGAAGGAAAAAAAACCCAAAGAAAAGAAGAAAACTGAGAGGTGGCATAGCACTAGTGGAGGGTAATACCATTGCATTGTTATGAGCAGTGGTATGCCAATCAGGTTTAAAATCGGGACAATAAGTGGTGGTACGATCGGATTTGAAGTCAAGTTCAAACCATCTATAAAGGGTTTCAAGTTAGGTATGGATACTCTCAGATTTATTCTGACCATTATTAATTTTAATTAGACTTTCTAGTATGTATAGTCAATTGATTGTATGTTCTTAATTGTTATTATACATAGTTTATAACTATTTTTATGATCTAGATCATTAAAATTGTGATAGTATTTGCGTATGGTAGATTTTTAAGATTTTATTGAATTATTGATTTTGAGTAATTTAACCACGTTTTTGAATGTGTACTTCTTGTGATTGTTAACGTATAGTATTGTTATGCACGTGAGGCATGTTTTAGACTGTAAACGAGACGTCATTAATGACTCGGATGTTATGTACAGGTGCATCTTATTGTAAAGGATGTCTGTGTAAGTGGTGTCGTATATGATTCATTTTAGACATAGTAGATGTAATTTAGGACCACTAAGGGGCGTATGTGTAATGTGAAAGTGGTACGATGACCAATCGGAATTGATATCTAATGCTAAATTAGGACATAAATCAACATGTTATCCTGACAAATATTTAAGACTGAATTAAGGTTGAAACTAATTTGTTGTATAGGACAAATATCTGGAGCGAGATGAATGTATACACTATATACCATTCTATTGTTCGGAACATATTTTAAATTCGAATGTGTACGAATTCAATACTCATCGATATGATATTGTGTTTTATAGAACTCCCGGTTACAAAATTAGGAAGACATTATTCAAATTGAAAACGGGGGCCCAAAAACTATTCTTGATTAAGAGTCTATAGAAGATGGGCTGCCTGGTAATTCAGTCTTGCCTACTACTTGGGCTTGGATGTTCTCAAATCTCCACCACCTGTTTAATCAGTTTGAGATTTGAGGTTTATCCAAATTGCCCCTCTACCCACTTAATTCATCGTCAAAATAAGAGGAAAGCTTCTCCTAACTGCATATGCTCTTTCGAATTATGTCCAAAAAGGTTTAAAAGCCAATGGAACATCCATCATGTCAACGCTACTTCAATGCATCCTCTCGTTCGGGCACTATATTTGTCAATACAACGTTTATGCTTCTGCCTTTCGGGTCCTGAAATATTTGTAACCGAGTACAAGAAGTATTAAACAGGCTAAGCTTAATGAGCTTTGAGCCTGGGTTGTCGAGAGGAAGAACCAAAGTTGAGGCCTGATGAGCAAAGAAAGCACAAGTCGTGTCACTATCAAGTAGCTATTGGATCCTCTCCTCGTCTAAGTAAATATTAAACTTTATCAATATCCACCTTCTCCAGGATTAGTTTTCCACTTGAGATGTGTTTTCCTATCATCACCTGAAAATGGAATCGGATCCGAGTTTGGTGAAATAGTTAAGAATCATTTCACATCACTAATAACATTCTCTTCATCATATTTTTAATGATGCTTTACACTATGAAATATGCTATTATTCTTTCCATTTGATCATTCATATGAATATTTTTTATTTTGTATTATCGTAGTACAATATATATATATATATATATAGCTTCCTAAAATCTCTCCCTCGTATCTGCTGTATATATGCTGGATACAAATTATGAATAATAAGTATGATTGTGATCTCTGACATGACATCAGAGCAGTTTCATGTTTCTTACGAATTGATGTGAAAAGGAATTTAAGCTGCTGACAAAAGCCATAGAAAATCATACTGAATTAACATAACCCCCTACTCCTCAACCGAATCCCTACTTCATAATCTGACAACCAAAATAACCGAAGCCATGTCATAAACCCAGATCTCAGCTATCTCTAACTCCACAACAGTACCAATAAACATCAAGTTAAATGGATCTAACTATGCCTTATGATCTCAAGTTGTTGAGATGTATATCTTAGGCAAAGACAAACTGGGATATATCAATGGAGACCTTCCACAACCACCAGAGACAGACCCATCTTTCCGTAAATGGCGAACAGAGAATGCCGGCATGAAATAAGAGACGGAGCCCCAAAAATTAAAAAGATTAAATATTTTTAATTTTTAATATATATATATTTTTAATTTTTAATTTTTAATATATATATATATATACACACACACACATATAAGGACACAATTATTTGGAGTTTAGTGGTGTACTAGGCCCCCCAAGATTTAAAAAAATTAAATATTTGGGCCCTCCTATCTTGAATTCCTAGCTCCGTCCCTTCATGAAAGGATGGTTGACTAACTCAATGGAGCCATCCTTGGTTGGGAATTTTATTTGATTTTCCACGGTAAAACAGGTTTGGGTTTCTATCGCCACTACTTATTTTAACGGATCTAACTCATCACAGGTTTATGATCTTTAACGACGAGTATCTCTTATGCGGCAGAATGGTGGATTTATAGAGAAATACTACGATGATCTACAAAGATTATGGCACGAAATTGACTTCCGTCGTCCCAACCCAATGATGTCAATAGTAAGAGAAGGATGAATATGGCTTTGGCATCGACACTTAGGGCATCCGTCATTTGGTTATTTACAATAGTGATTTCCAAACTTTTTTCCCATTTACAAAATCAGGATTTGAGATGCGAAACATGTATTTTGGCAAAGAATCATAGAGTCTGTTATCCACGAAGCTTGAATAAAAATAATTCTCCTTTCTCCTTGGCACATTATGATGTTTGGGGACCTTCACCAATAATTACTTCCTCCGGTTATCGATGGTTTGTGATCTTTGTTGATAATTGTACATGCATGACATGGTTCTACCTGATGAAGACAAAAAATTGAGTATTTTCCATTTTTCAAGCGTTTCATGCTATGGTACAAACTCAATTCATAGCCCACCTACAGGTTTTTCAGTCAAATAATAGAGGGGAATTTATCAATAACAGATTCCAGGCTTATTTTCAACAATATGGACTTCTTCATGAAACATTATGCTCACAAACCCCACAATAGAATGGGATTGTGGAGAGGAAAAATCGTCATATATTAGAAACCGCACGAGCATTACTTCTTGGCAAAAATGTACCCAATCGCCACTGGGATGATGCTGTCACAATAGGTGTTTATTTGCTAAACCGGATGCCTTCCGAAGTCTTAAATTTCAAGACTCCTTTGTAGGTTTTGTCCATTCATGTGCCTCTATCTTTGGTTCTTATGTTTCCTCCACGTGTTTTTGGCTATGTCGCTTTTGTCCATCTTTATAAAAATCAATGGACTAAACTTGATCCTTGTGCTATTCAGTGCATGTTTTTGGGCTATGGATTACATAAGAAAGGGTATAGGTGCTTTGATCCTCTCTCAAACCGTACCTATATCTCCATAGACGTGACATTCCTAGAGTTATAGCGATTCTTTCAAAACACAGTATCTAACTCAGGTCTTCAGGGGGAGTCTACGGTTGAAGAGCCAAGTTGGTTTCCAAAAGGAGGAACAATGTCAGAAGTTGAAGTTGAAATCGATTGCATTAGAAACTGGGAAACTTGGAAATGATGTTCCTGATGATCAACCTGCGGATGGAGAGCATGCTACACCAATTGCACTTTAATCTGATAATGAAGTAGATGCCACCCCCCTCTCATCTTGGTACCTATAGGAGGTAAGTTCTCCTATTACTCACCCTCATGCTAAGATCTTGGATACTTCTAGTTATGTTTTTCCTTTAAGGCATAATCGTAGAAAACCACCAAAGAGATACTCTCTTGATGAACAAAAAAGGAGGACCGGATATCCAATTGCTAATTATGTGTTCTCTCCAAAACTATCCAAGCCAATAGAGATGAGACATTCATACAAACATTGTCCTCTCATCACATTCCAAGCAGTGTTGAAGAAGCTTTTACTGACCCAAATTGGGTTCAAGCTATTGAGGAATAGTTGAAATCCTTGCAAAAAAACAAGACTTGGAAGCTGGTTCCACTACTAGAAGGAAAAAAACAGGTGGGATGCAAATGGGTGTTTTATATAAAATACAAGGCTGACAGATTGATTGACAGGTAAAAAGCTAGGCTTGTGGCTAAGGGATTTACACAAACTTATGGTGTAGATTACTTGGAGACATTCTCCCTAGTTGCAAAATTAAATACAGTTATAGTGTTAATATCTCTTGCAGCAAATTTGGATTGGCCGTTACACTAACTAGACGTAAAGAATGCCTTTCTTTATGGTGATCTTAAAGAAGAAGTCTATATAGATATTCCTCTAGGCTATACTGTCTCTTTAGAAACTGAAACCAGATTTGTATGCAAATTGGAAAGGGCACTATATGGACTAAAGAAGTCCCCTCAGGCATGGTTTGATCAATTCAGCCTAGTTATGAAAAAATATGGTTGTTGTCAAAGTAATTCGGACCACACTCTGTTCTTAAAACATCAACAGGGAAAGGTGACTGCTTTGCTCGTCTACGTTGACGACATGATTATCACGGGAGATGACATTGAGGAAATTTCCAAACTGCAAAAACAGTTGTCTGGTGAATTCAAAGTGAAGGACTTGGGTGGACTTAAATATTTTCTAGGGATAGAGGTGGCAAGATCGGAAAAGGGGATATTCCTCTCCTAAAGAAAATATGTGTTGGATTTATTAGCAGAAGTAGGATTGTTGGAGTGCAAGCCAGCAGATACTCCAATGGTTCAAAATCATGGACTTGGATTATTTTCAGATCAAGCAGCAACTAACAGAGGAAGATACTAGAGGCTAGTGGGTAAGCTGATTTACTTATCACACACTCGTCCTAACATTACGTACGCTGTGAGCATAGTAAGTCAGTTTATGCATTGTTCGAAAGTATGTTGAAGTAGATAGAACATGAGGATCAGTACCCCCATCTATTTGATCAATCAGGTAAGAATTTCGATGATGAAATTTCTTAAGAAGGGGAGAATTATAATAGTTTGTTTCCATACTAAGGTTTAGAACCTTAGACTATTGCACATGAGTAATATCATTGAGAATTTATGAAATGCATTTCATTTACATGCATAATATTCATATACACACATGAATTTTGATTTAGAAACGTTACAAGGATAATATGTGTACTCAATTAACATATTCCGGGTTATGAAAAGTTTAAAATGATTTCGATATGATTGTGTACTATTTATGTCTTGAATTTTGGTTTGATGGATTACAATTATTAATTTGGAATTAATTGTTACAATTGGGAGATTGATGAATTAATATGTACAATTGGACTGGGAAAAATGTTAAGTGGCAACACAAGTTGACACAGAGCAGTAGAAATAAGTGACACGTGGCAGTAGGATTGAGAGACAAATGGCTTAGATAATTAAGAGACAAATGGCTTAAATAATTGAGTGACAAATGGCTTAGGTAATTGGGTGGCAAGTGGCTTAGGAAACTATAAGACAAATGGGCTAGTTTTGGAGTGACATTTGGTAGTTTAAGAATAAGATATATGGCTTGGGTCTTTAATTGACAAGTGTCTCAATACTCACCATACACCTATACCCCACGATACCCACACACATGGAGGACCATTTTCTCTTTTGTTTTTGCTACATGCTATCTTCTTCTTCCTTTTCTTATTATCTACATACAAACTCAACCCTCACAACTTTGAGTTTTGCCCAAAAATTTGCACTTTGCCACTCTAATATTTTGTTGTCTTCATATTGTTGCTGATACCCATTTCTATCCCACCTTGTTCTTGGATTTTTGCTTGCAAGCTTGGAGGGCTAGGATAGCTTGTTGATTGAGGTGGAGTTAGAGCTAAACAAGTAAGTGAAAATTCTAATCTTTGTGGCATGTGTGATAGAAATCTTATGATGAATGAATTGGGATGAATTACATGAGGTATTGATGATGAGGTTGTGCTAGAAATTAGTGGATGAATTGGTTACTTTTCTGTTTTGTTTTTGATGCATAAGAGCAGTAGGTTAAAGGTTGTTATATGAATGATTTAAATTGAGATTTGAATTTTAATGAAGGTGAATTTATGCTAAAGAAAGGTGCTAGTGAAGTGTTCTTAAATTTGGAAAGAAAAAAAAAACCTAAGACTACATGTATGATAGTGAATGATAATTTCTGTTTTGGTTTTTGATACATGAAAGATAGATAGTTTATGAGTTGCCAATTGGATAATTTTGAGTTAAATTGGAGATGAAATTGATGAGGAATTGAAGTATAATTAAGGTATAATTAATGGACTATGATGCAGGTACTTTGAATTTGGTATGATGGTGTGAAAATTTAGAAAGAATTGAAGGAAAATGGATAGAAAACCTTCCAGTCACTCATCCCACAATCATGGGAAGGTACCCCATGATCGTGGGCGATGTTTTGAAATGGAAAATTTATGTTTTGTGTGATTGTTGAACTAACTAAGGATAAGCCACTTTACTTTGGTGCATTTGATCTTAATTGGAGCTTGAAATGAACCTAGTTTGATGTTGGATTAATTGGTTAAGGGTATGATAAGTGTAAGTTGTTAATTAATGTTTTAACTTAAGGAATGGATTGTCTTGATATCAATGTACTTAAATTTGGAATTTATGAGTTGTTAAAGGTATAAAAGTGTTCTTATGAATGCAAGTGTGATTTAAAGGATATGAGTCATGTGAATAAGGTATGAAAAAATGAGAATTGGGAAAATTGTATGAATATATAATGTTAGAGAAGGATTGGTGAATGTATGAATGATGAATTTAGAGAAATCAAACTTATTTAAGGCATAACCTAATTGCAAACAATTTATGTACAAGCTATAATATTTGAATGATTACGATCTGTGATTAAGGATACATACCCAAGAAAGGTCAATTGAGCATGCATTAGACATGACACATATACATGTGCATGGTCGAAAAATTATGTGATTGATCAACTTAGTAATATGTGAATTATATGTGTATTATATGATTAAAGAAGTACAAATTGATTATCAGCATCCAGACATTGCCGGGTCATCAAGGCAATAGCTTAAGTGGAGCGTACTGTGAGTCAACTTAGATGTGTAAACTCAATTATATGTGTGCTTCTGTTGGAATTATATGTGTAGTGAGTTAATGTTGGACCCCGAACTTTTCTTAGAAATTAGAAATTATTAAATGAAATTTAATGAGGAAATATGGTATGATTCCTTGTAATGAATGAAAAGTATGAATGA
>JANITX010000004.1:8360937-8376091 GCA_027564395.1 Erythroxylum ulei | reverse complement strand
TTGGCCAAAGGAGTCTGAGTTTTGTATTGCTCAAAATTTGTTGAGTTTGTTTGGGCTTGTATATAACTTTGGATTTTGTTTCTGAAATTATGATATGTATTATATGTATGTTTGAGATTCTAAAAATGCATGTGAGAAATGTTTTGTATGTTTTTGAAAATATTTAATTTTTTTATGCTATTCTTCCGAGAAATGTTTTGGTTTGTTTGTACTGTCTTGTGTGGCATCCATATATCCTCCCAGGGGGTATTAGGGTGTCACATTAAATCATAAATAAGGTGTTTAATAATTATTTTTAAAGTATGAACTTTAATACCTAAACTTATAGATTATTGCACAAATTAAGGACAAATAAGTTATAATTTACATTAATTGGGCAATTTTTTGCTAAAATTTTGAATAAGGATAAATCTTGCACAATTAGAAGAAAATTGGTTATGTTTGATAGGAATTCTTTTTGATAAGGCCCTTTATGTGATTTGACTCTTTTTTATTGATAATTAGTTGGTTGATATGGGTAATAGTTTTTATTCAATTTTGATGTTATTTTCTAATGTCTCAAAACATATTGGCATATCCCAGTATGGTTAATCAATGTACTCAAAAATCACGATTCTACCCTTTTCCAAGAGTTTGTTCGTGGTCTTTTCTAAAAAAAGAGTTTTTTTCATAGTCAGGTTGCCCAAATAGCCATATTGGTTGACCAATATCTTTTAGTGGTTGACTAATGTCCCTAATTGTGAGACTTCTTTCTTTTCCAAAAGCTTGTGAAGAGTTTGGTTGCACTTGTTGGTCAATCAGATACCCTCAATAGTTGACCAATATACTTCGTTGGTTGATCAGTAGATCAAGTTTTAAAACCAAACCTTTTTTTCTTTGCCACACCTCCATTGCTCACTTTTGCATCTCTTTGAAACACTAACACTGGTCAATAAGTGGGTTTATATAGTTGACTAGTCCTCATGTTTTTAATCTCTCCTCTGCTTCCTTTCTTCTATTCTCAAATTTTATGTTTACATCTTTAAAATCCTAAAAAACTTAATCTTTTCCTTAAAAAACATCATCCCCAAATTCATAGAAATCTCATTAAATTGCATTAAATTAAAATTTAATTTTTTGTTTTAAAATTGGGTTTTTTAAATCTTTTCTTAATTAAAAACTAACTTTTCAAATTGACGCCTTCATAGTTAGATTGTAAAAGGAGTTAAGGTTGTTTCCCTTTCAATTATGTTGACGTATCTTTAATCTTAGTCAATTTTGGTATTTTAGGCACTTTTTCATGTTTCTATTATTGAAATTTTAGGGCTTTATAAATTATACATTCTTTATGAAATTTATTTTTGGATATTACAATTATGGTTTTATTTGTTACAATTCCAACGTTTAATTTTGTCAAAACTTACCCTTAGTGCTTTAATTAAATCTTTTAACTTAGGTACGATACTAAAATTAGGGATTGTTTTAAATTAGAGATAATTAAGGATGTTTCTATCAAATTTGACCTTTTGTTTTGACTCTTTAAACGTCTAATAGCACTCTTTAGTGCAAAATTTTATCAATCTTAATCAAATATTCTTTGATCTTTTTACTAAGTTAGCCTGACACATAACACTTTAAATTATGCCTTTTCAGTTAATTGATTTTTTGATGATTCCAGAAAGGGGGAGAAAGATTAGTGATATTAGATTTAGGGAAAGAGATAACATTCAGAGGGAGTAATGAAAAAAAGGAGGGAGTACTGTTTTGTTGTTTTTTTTTCACATTTCTTGGATTTTATGTTATATGCTTGACTAATTATGTTATCTTCATGTATAGATATTTCTTTAATTTTGAATATGTTTTGTTCTTGATAATGAATTATGCTCTTAATATTGAATTATGTTTATTCATGAATTAAAGGGGAGCTTATTTATGTACTTAATTTTATTATTGTTCTCTAATATCACAAATATTTTGTCATCATAAAAAAGGGGAGATTGTTGAACCAAAGAAGGTTTCGATCGATGTTTTATTGATAATAAAACATAATAATTATTAATGTGATTATCATTTTGATGAAAAGTGATATAAGAACACAATGAAGTCATAAACTTAAAAAGATATCTTATAAAGTTGATAAAGAGAAGTTGAAGTTTACAACGTTCAAAATAAAGATCAAACCAATAAAAAAAGAAGATAAGGTTTATCAAGTTCATTCTTTAGGGGCTATTTGTTTTCATTTTTTTTTTTTGCATTTTTTGTTGTGGTTTTTGTAAATTAAGAAATGACTGCTATAATTCTATCTAGTTACACATGTTTGTAAATTTCATTTTTAAAAATAAAAAATGGCAACTATTTTACGAAAATATAAAAATCATGCTTTCGTGATTTTTGAAAACAGGTTTTCATCTATTTTTGAAACATTTATTTCACAAAAAAATCATATTCATATTGGTTTCTCTCCCTCTGTGTTGACTTCATCTTTTGCATCTTCACCGATGTTGCAATTTCTCCAGGTTTGTTTTCATATCTGTTGGTTGCTATGATTTCTGCAGGTTCGTTTTATTTGTTGCTTGTGTGTGTTTTCGTATTTATTGGTTGACCAGCTATTACTGTTACTTGTGTTCATCGACTTCTCTTATTTCTCTTGTCCATAACATCAGACCCATCATACTTCTTGTGACCATCAATACTACTTTCTTGTTTTTTGTTTGTGTTACTCTGATTGAGTATATTGTTGATAAGTAGTAGGGTTAGTCACATTAGTTTGGTAGTAAAAAAACAAAAATAGAGAAATTAGGTGTGATGATGCCACTTTGACTTGCATTTTGAAGAACAATAATATGACTAGTTTTAGGTTTAAGAAAAGTTAAGACTTAAAAAGGAAGAGAGATATGAAGAAAATAATAGTACTATATATGTAGCCATACTTACTAAAAGCAACCATATAGAACTTCTGCTTTGAGCATAAGCTTCTGCATTTTTTTTAATGATAAAAAGATGATGCACTCTCATTCTGTGTTCTTCCTCTGAACAACGTTTTTTTTTACTAGAATGAGTTCTCTGATGATTACCAAAGCTCTTTGTTTGATCATGATGTGTTTCAGTTCCTCAGTTAAGGCTTCACCTCCTCTGCTAAACCTACTGATAACTTCATCTTTTGTGAAAAACTGATCCTTTATAAAGAACTAGCACATAACCCTAAACAAAAAGTGGAAACAATAGTTGGAATAACGTTATTAAAACTGAAACTTGACATTTATAAAAGATTAGAAATGTTTATGGCCACCAAGGGACGTTTTCTTCTTAATCCTCACGTCATTTTAAAGTGGAGACACCTATAGCTGTTTTCTTCTTGTCCTCACGTCTTTGTAGCTGTTTTCTTCTTATCCTTACATCTTTAATGTGGCATAGAGTGGAGCACAGAGTGAAGCCTACATTGTAATCAATTTATAGTTGTTTTCTTCTTGTCTTCACATCATTTAATGTGGCATAGAGTGAAGCCTACATTGTAATCAATTTATAGTTGCTTTCTTCTTGTCTTCATGTCATTTAATACGGCATAGAGTGGAGTCCACCTTACAATCAATTTATATCCCATGTTAGTTTAATAAATGAACTGAAATATTAAATCCATTTGTACGCCTGAGTTGAATTTGATTGTATCTAACAATTAACCATTAAATAAATTAAAATCCAAGTTGAACATTAGGCATAATAAATAATCAAAGCTGGAAGTTGCATCCTGGGTAGCTTCAGTAATTAAAATGGAGTTGGGAAGTGTTGCTGGGTTGTTAGTAGATGATGCACAACTGGGTCTGACTATGATGTTAGTTGACGTCCAATAGCAACCAACTCATTATCATCTAAGTCTAACACCCAAAATGCTTCAAAACTCTCTATCTATTAATCTTAGTTGCAAAATCACCAGTGCATCCATATTCTTCATATTTATAATCCATATTTATATTACTATAACAATAAAGTAATTATAATATTATAAAAAAAATAAGTTGTCACCTGTTTATTTTGAACCATGTTTAGTGTTTAATACTTTGTAGAAATTGTTGTGATTGATGTCACTTTTATGTTATTACATTTAGTGATGGAAGGCTTGAACAATGTGAACGATTCCAATGATTGTATGGAAGTAAATGAAAAAGATGAGGTATGGAATGATACTATAGAGATGTATTTAATCTCCTTGATACTTGAAGAAGTGAAGAAGGGAAATCGAACGACTACTACCTTTTCCAAATCTGGTTGGAAGAATATTAAAGCAGGGCTTCAAACAAAATTCAATAACGAGTATACTGGTAATCAATTGAAGAATAAGTATCATGGATTAAAGGCTAGATTGAAGAATTTCAAGAAATTACTCAAAGAAACAGGAATCGGTTACAACTCTTTTACTGGTGAAGTTAATGCTGCAAATGAATGTTGGGAAAATCTATTTAAGGTAAAATATGTCTTTTGTTTTATTAACATATCATATTATATAATATTCATTCTCATATTTCTTTTTCATCATTATAGGTACATAAAATGGCTCACAGATTCAAGAAAAAATGATGTAAGGAATTTTTAGACTTATGTCATATTTTTGGAGATACTACTGCAACTGGTGTGCATGCACATCCACCAACTAAATCTCCATCGAATAATACAAAAGAGGAACATGGAAATGATGTTGATGAAGATTACTCATATAATGAAAAAGAAGATCAAGATAAAAGTTTTCCATCTAAGAGAAAGAAATCTCCTACGAACAAAAAGGAAAAGAAGACACATTCTAACATTATAGAAGAAGCCTTACTTATACTTGGTGAATAATCAAAAAGGAAGAATGATTTACTTGAGAAAAAACTGAGTGAAACATCATCCACTGCAAAAAATAGATCTCAAGAGTCTAACATGATGATAGAATGTCTAAATTCCTCAAATTGGGTGTTGACGGTATGCAATATGGAAAAGCTATGAAGACTTTACATGATTCTCTACTTTATAGGGATATTTTTATGAAGATGACAGAAACAAGGAAGTTGGATTGGATTATGTGGCTTTAGTTATATTTTCATGTTATTGCATATCAAATTCTTATTGATTTAACACTTTTACATTAAGCATTATTGCATATTTTGAACATTTTAAGTTTGTGCTTTGTATGAATATTTGACTTAATTTTAAGTCTATATTTTGTATAAATATTTTTTCTATATTTGATTACATTTACTTGATTAAATGTTTCGTTAATTATTTAATGTTGGCATTGTAGATATATGGATTTCTTATCAGCTTTCGAATAAGATTATGATGACGAACGGAAGAAGGTAATCATTATTTCTATAGCTGGGGGAGAGAACAAATATTGTCATTTACAAAAGCAACTATGTAGAACTTCTGCTCTACCAAGTCATGATTGGATATTAAAACTTTTGAATGGGAATCCTACAAAGATTTATGAAAACTTAAGAATGAGAAAGATAATCTTCTTGAGCTTATATGATGAGTTGAAGAGTTTAGGAGGCTTAAAGGCAACAAGTCATTTGACTGTGGAGGAACAAGTAGTAATTTTCTTGATAACTATAGGGCATAGTGAGACAACTAGAGTCAATGCAGAACACTTTCAACATTCAACTTGGACAATTTCAAAATACTTTTGTAAAGTATTATATGTAGTTAATCGTCTTGCAAAAAGAGTCATTACTCCACCATCTTTTACTAATACACCTCATGAGATTCAACAAAATTCAAAATTCTTTCCATATTTTCAAGTACATTTATATATTTAATTATTATTTTAATTATGTCCTTGTGATTAATAATTATTTTAATTTTTTTAATTTTTAGGATTGTATAGGAGTAATAAATGGTACACATATTGATGCATATGTGTCAACCGATGAACAAATACCATATAGGGGCAAAAGAATTAATCCAACCCAAAATATTATGTGTTGTTACTCATTTGACATGCATTTTACATATGTAATGGCTGGATGGGAAGGTACTGTAAATGACTCTCGAGTTCTTTTGGAAACAGTGACAAATCCTACAAATCAATTTCGTATGCCTCTACAAGGTATTATATTATTTTAAATAAACATGGTAATTATGATTCATTTTAATATCTTTTTGTTAATATTATGTTCTTTCAATGTTAGGTAAGTACTATTTTGTTGACTCGGGTTACACTAATATGCCTGGATTTCTTTCACCATACCAAGGTTAAAGATATCATTTGCGAGATTATAGAAGTAGAGGAAGACCTCAAGTTCCATAGGAATTGTTTAACTATAGGCATTCTTCATTAAGAAATATTATTGAAAGATGTTTTGGCGTTCTAAAAGAAAAATTCCCTATCTGTAATTGTCTGTTTCAATACTAAGGGTTAAAACCTTAGACTATTACACATGAGTAATATCATTGAGAATTTATGAAATACATTTCATTTACATGCATAATATTCGCATACACACATGAATCATGATTTAGAAACGTTGCAAGCATAGTATATGCACTTAATTGACATATTCTAGGGTATGAAAGGTTTTAAGTGATTATGATGTGATTGTGTATTAATTATGTCTTGGATTTTGGTTTGATGAATTACAATTAGTAATTTGGAATTATTGTTACAATTAGGAGATTGATGAATTAATATGTATAATTGGAATAAAAAATGTCAAATGGTAAGACAAGTTGACACATGGCAGTAGAAATAAGTGACACGTGGCAGTAGGATTGAGTGACAAATGGCTTAGGTAATTAGGTGGCAAGTGGCTTAGGAAACTATAAGACAAATGGGCTAGTTATGGAGTGACATTTGGTAGTTTAAGAATAAGACATATGGCTTGGGTCTTTAATTAACAAATGTTATAACAAGTGTCTCAACACTCACCATACACCTATACCCATGACACCCACATAGATGAAAGAAGATTTTTCTCTTTTGTTTTTGCTACATGCTATCTTATTCTTCCTTCTCTCATTATCGATACACACACTCAACCCTCACAACTTTGAGTTTTGCCCAAATTTTGCACTTTGCCACTCCAATATTCTGTTGTCTTCATCTTATAGCTAAAACCCATTTCTATTCCTACCTTGTTCTTGGAATTTTGCTTACAAGCTTAGAGGGCTAGGATAGCTTGTTGATTGAGGTGGAGTTAGAGCTAAATAAGTATGTGAAAATTCTATTCTTTATGGCATGTGTGATAGAAATCTTATGTTTAATGAATTGGGATGAATTACAAGATGTATTAATGATGAGGTTGTAATGGAAATTAATTGATGAATTAGTTAATTTTTTGTTTTTTTTATGCATAAGAGCAGTAGGTAAAAGATTGTTATATGGATGACTTAGATTGAGATTTTAATTTTAATGAAGGTGGATTTATCCCAAAGAAAGGTGCTAGTGAAGTGTTCTTGAATTTGGAAAGAAAAACCTAGGATTACATATATGATAGTGAATGATAATTTATGTTTCAGTTTTTGACACATGAAAGATAGATATTTTATGAGTTGCCAATTGGATATTTTTTAGTTGAATTGGAGATGAAATTGATGATGAATTGAAGTATAATTAATGGACTATGATAAAGGTACGTTGAATTTGGTATGAAGATGTGAAAATTTGGAAAGAATTGAAGGAAAATAGATAGAAAACTTTCGGGTCACTCATCCTACGATCGTCTTTGAAATGGAAATTTTCTGTTTTGTGTGACCGTTGAACCAACTAAGGATAAGTCACTTTACTTTGGTGCATTTGGACTTAATTGGAGCTTGAAATGAACCTATTTTGATGTTGGATTAATTGGTTAAGGGTTTGATAAGTCTAGGTTGTTAATTAATGTGATTAACTTAAGGAATGGATTGTTTTGATATCAATGTACTTAAATCGGGAATTTTTGAGTTGTTAAAGTTATAAAAGTGTTCTTATGAATGCAAATGTGATTCAATGGATATGAGTCCTGTGAATTAGGTATGAATGAATGAGAATTGGGAAAATTTAATAAATATATCATGTTAGAAAAGGATTGGTGAATGTATGAATGATGAATTTTGAGAAATCAAACTTACTTAATGCATAACCTAATTGCAAACAAGTTATGTACAAGCTACAATATTTAAATGATTAAGACTTGTGATTGATACATACCCATGAAAAGTCAATTGAGCATGCATTAGACATGACATATATACATGTGCATGGTTGAATAATTATATGATTGATCAACTTAGTAATATGTGAATTATGTGTGTATTGCATGATTAAAGAAGCACAAATTGATCGTGAGCATCCAGACATTGTCCAGTCATCAAGGCAATAGCCTAACTGGAGCGTACTGTGATTTAAACTAGATGTTGTTTCACTAACAGTAAATTGTTTAGATTGACTTTCAGTTATTAAATTATTATGTATATGATTGTCATGATTCCGAATATTGTTGGTCCAAGGAGTTTGATATTTGGGATTGTATTGGAAGTGCTTTCTGTTTTGTATATGAATATGGAAAATGTGTACTCAACTGAATGTTGAATGTCAAACTCAGATCTGATGAATGTGATAAATAACTATGCATATTGAATGAAAGTTATTGATAACATATTATATGAATTGATGCATTTCATCACATTGTTATGCATGATCAAATAAAGGAGTTGTGACTGGAGTAACCAATGTAAAAAAGAGCTTAAAGCTCATAAATGTGCACAAATAGCCACAGGCTCAGTTATTAATGAGCTCAATATCCACAATAGGTATGGGATAGAATATAAATGAGCCCGGTATTGACAACGAATATGGGACAGTAAATAGGCGCTCGGTCACAAAAAAAGTAAAAATGAATGGAGTCACATGTGCATTTGCATATGCAACTTGATATGTATCATATGTATGACTGAAATGAATTATTGAATTGCTTTGAAACAGTGTTATATCATGGTTGTATACAAGTTGTACTTGTTGGGATTTGACAGTATGAAAGATTGCGATCAATGATTGAATTGTTCAAATATAGTGATATGCAATTTTTGTGTACAAGATGTATTTGTTTAAATGTGATCAAAAGTGATGTGGTGTACAAGTCTAGAATAATGTGATGTATTTGTTGAATTTGGTTATACACTTGTGGTTGTTGCGTTCTGACTTGAGTGAGCACATCGATGATGATTCACTCACTGAGTTCGTAAACTCATCAAAATTGCAACGTTGATTTTTAGGTACAAAGGAGAGCTAGCTTCTAAGGCAATATAATAAAAGTATAGTACCCGTGTTTTGAGGACAAAATGGCTCAAAAGTCTGGTCAGCTGATTTTGAAGAGTCTAGTTAGAGTATTTTAGTCTAGCATCCCATTTCAAGTTGAACATTTTGTATGGAGTTGTAAACTCCCGCATAATATGTAATGTTTATACATGAGTTATAAATTATAATGACACAATGAATGTTATGTTTGTGAATGAAATGAGAATGCTTGATCTTTTGAAGATCTTATGATATATGTGATTCCATAAATGAGATAATGTGTTTGTTATAACGTGCCATTCCCATAGGATATGTGCTCAGATATACTTTGGTATGCCGGGTATATGCTTTATAAGAGTGGTATGTTACATTTTTGGTATCAGAGCATAGTTTGACATCCTTAGGGATATATGGGAATAGTTTAACATGACATTTAGCGAGAGACTTGTATAGTGATCACAATTGTTGTTTGGTATAGGTCATTCGCTATAAGAGACCAAGTTGTGGAATCAGCTGACCTTGAGTCAATAGGAGCCAATAGGGAGTCTCCTATGCCCTAGTCTGAACAAATGCCTCAAAGAGTCCCTAAGAAGAGAGAAAGAAGATATGATAAGCTCAAGAAGCAGGGGGCTGTGGACTTTTATGGAAGTACAGACCCTGCTGAGGTAAAGGGATTGTTGGAAAGAACAGAGAGGATATTTGATCAGATGGACTATGAGTTTGATTTGACTATGCAATCTCGTTACTCCAAGGTCTAGCTTACCAGTGGTAGAAGACTGTTCCTAGTAGCTCTACTCGAACTTGTATATTGACATGGGAAGACTTCTTGAGGGTCTTTAAGGAGAATTATATGTCAAAGATTTACTTGGATAGAAGATGAAAGAGTTTCTTGACCTGAAACAGGGGAACCTCATTGTAGTTGAATATGAGGTACAGTTTAATGAGTTACTAGGATATGCTACCACTTTGATCTCGACGGAGGAAGACAAATGTATACTGTTTGAGGATGGACTGAATATAGAAATTAGAATGAGATTGGCCATTACCAATTTGAGTAACTTTAGTAAGCTACGAGCTACTTCAATCTGGATTGAGCAGTTACTGAAGAATGAACGAGGAGAGTACAAGCAGGAGTTTAGATTGAAGAAAAAAGGTGAGCTCCAAGTTAATTCTGACAGAAGGTTCAACAAATGACTAAACAGACCATAGCGATCATAGCCGAAGTCAAGGCAGTCGGGGTTTAAGCCGAGAGGCGGCTTTGTCTATTCTGGTAGAGGTCAAATGTCTGTAGGACAAACATATGGTGGGCAACCACAATAGATGCCCAGCTGTGAGCATTGTGGGAAGAGACATAATGGAGAATGTTGGAAGATATCAGGAGCCTATTTATGATATGGCTTTTTTTAGCATCAGATCAGAGATTGTCTTGCCATTATAGGAGCACAATCTAGAGTGAGAGGAGGATCCATAACTGAAATGACTGTCCAGCAAAGTAAAACCAGTGAAGCAGGACAGAGAGGCAGAGGTAGGGGTAGAACTAGTTCAGCAGGACCTAGTGCCAGAACTAAGATGCAGAGAAACCAATCACAGTTTCAGACTAGGATCTATGCCATTACCAAAAAAGAGGCTCAGAATTCCCCTGATGTAGTTGCAGCTATATTATATATCTTTAATTTTAAAGCATTTGCATTTTTAGATTTAGGGTCCACACATACATTTACTACCCCACACCTGTCATCTAAACTGCATTGTGAGAGAGAGATGTTAAAATGTGGCTTAAAAGTGAGTACTCCAGTTGTAGTACTACAGTGAGTGGGGAAGTCTGTAAAGAGTGCATTATTCGGGTTGATCAGGCGAAGTTGGAAGCTAATTTGATATTTCTATAGTTAAGAGAGATAGATCTTATTCTGGGTATGGATTGACTTAATGCACATAGAGCTGTAATGAATTGATATACTAAAGAAGTAATTATTGAATCTTCTAATCAACAAAGAGTGATATTTCAACGTATTGGTTAGGCAGTGCTAGAAATATTAATTTCTTTAGTGAATTCCTTTAGATTGATTGGAAATGGATGTGAGGCTTACTTAGCCTATATAACTAATACTCGAGCTAAGAAGACAATTCAAGATATTCTTGTTGTCAAGGATTTATCAGATGTGTTTCCCAGTGAGTTACCTGGATTACCCTCGAATAGGGAAACAGAGTTTACAATTGATCTTGTTCTAATTACCGCTCCTATATCTATTCCTCCGTATAGGATGACACCTGTGGAACTTAAGAAACTTAAGACCTAGTTGCAAGAGTTTTTAGATAATGGTTTTATAAGACCCAGTATGTCACCTTGGGGATCTCTAGTTTTGTTTGTAAAGAAGAAAGAAGGGACTTTGAGATTGTGTATTAATTATAGACAGTTAAATCAGGTGATGGTGAAAAACAAGTATCCCTTACCAAGAATTGATGATTTACTTGACCAGTTATAGGGAGCTCAGGTGTTTACTAAACTGGTTTTAAGGTTAAGGTACTACCAGTTTAAGATAGCAGAAGTTGATGTACCAAAGAGTGCATTCAGGACCAGATATAGACATCTTGAGTTTTTTATGATACCTTTTGGATTGACGAATGCTCCGACGATTTTTATGGCACTGATGAATAAGGTATTTCAGCCTTAGATTATTTTGTGATTATATTCATAGATGATATTTTGGTGTACTTAAAGAGCAGAGAGGAACATTCTGAGCATTTGAGGTTAGTCTTATAGATAATGAGGGAGAAGCAATTATATGCCAAGTTCAGTAAGTGTGAATTTTGGTTTGATCAAGTGGTGTTCTTGGGTCATGTAATATCTGGACAGGGCATATAAGTAGAACCAAAGAAAGTTAAGGCAATAATGAAGTGGGAAGCCCCGAGAAATGTGCCTGAGATTCGAAGTTTTCTTGGACTAATTGGTTATTACAGAAGGTTTGTTGAGGGTTTTCACTAATCTCAGCCCCTTTAACAAAGCTTCTGAGGAAGAATGTACCTTTCAAATGGACTGAGGCATGTCAGAAAATTTTTTAGGAATTAAAATACCAATTGACTACAGCACCAGTGTTAACTATTCCATTTGGATCTAGGGGTTATATTATATACAGTGATGCTTCACACCAAGGATTAGGGTGTGTTTTGATGCAATATGGTAAAGTGGTAGCATATGCTTCGAGATAATTAATACCTCATGAGTTTAAGTATCTGGTCCATGATTTAGAACTTGTTGCGGTAGTGTTTGCCTCGAAAATTTGAAGACGTTATTTATATGGTAAGACATTTCAGATATTTATAGATCATAAAAGCTTGAGATATTTATTAAGTCAGAAGGAGCTGAATATGAGACAACGACAATTGATTGAATTGCTTAAAGATTATGATTGCACGATTGAATACCATCCTTGTAAAGCTAATGTTGTGGCTGATGCTTTAAGCAGGAAATCTAATAACAGTGTGACACAAATTCAGACATAGAGGTTACCAAACCTAGTTCAACTAAGCACATTGAATGTTAAGCTGAATTTGGGGTAGAATGAAGCATTGATAGCTATGTTGTAGCTTAGACCAGTATTGCATGAAAAGATACAAAAAAGCTCAAAGTAAGGATCCAGAACTAGTGAAGCTTATAGAGAAGTTGAAATAGAATCCGAGTTCTAAATTTGAGTTGAGAGATGATACCTTATGGTTGAAGCAGAGATTATGTGTACCTGATGTTGATTATTTGAGAAAAGAAATTTTAGAAGAAGCTCACATGGCAGCTTATGCTATGCATCTTGTTACTACCAAGATGTACAGTACTCTGAAACAACATTTTTTATGGCCAAGAATGAAGAAGCAAGTGGTTGAATATGTTGCTAAATGTTTGACTTGCCAGCAAATTAAGGCTGAGCATCAAGCTCCAATTGGAAAGTTACGGTCATTACTTATTTCGGAATGGAGATGGGAGAAAATCACAATGGATTTTATTATAGGTCTACCAAGAACTTCGAGGCAACATGATGCCATATAAGTTATTGTCGATAGATTGACAAAATTAGCTCATTTCCAATTTGTGAGAGAGAACAATACATTAGATCAGTTAGCTCGGAGATATGTTAATGAAATGGTGAGATTACATAGAGTCCTAGTGTCTATTGTATCAGACCGGGATCCCAAATTTATTTCTTAATTTTGGGATAATTTACAAACAGAATTGGGTACAAAGTTAAACTTTAGTATAACATTTCATCCTTAGACAGACAGACAGAGTGAGAGGATTATTAAGACTGTTGGATATGCTCAAAGCTTGTGTTTGGAGTTTTAAGGAGCGTGGGATGAATACGTTGCTCTAATTAAATTTGCATATATTAATCACTATCATAGTAGTATTGGTATGACTCCATATTAAGCATTGTATGGTAGAAAGTGTCGATCACCTCTGTATTGGGACAAGGAAGGCCTAAGGATTGTTGAAGGCCCAGAGTTGATTCAAGACACTGTGGATAAGGTAAAACTGATTCGTAGTAGGATTAAGGCGGCGCAAGATAGACAAAAGAGTTATACATATCAGCACCGGAGAGATATGGAATGTCAGGTGGGAGATAAGGTGTTCTTGCGAGTGTCACCTTGGCGATGAGTGCTAAGATTCGGTAAAAAGGAAAAATTGAGCCCTATATACATTGGTCCTTATGACATTACTAAAAGAATAGGGCCTTTAGTTTATAAGTTAACACTACCGCTAGAGATGACTCAGATCCATAATGTGTTTCAAGTTAGTATGATCAGGAGATATCGGTTAGATCCGACACATGTGTTACCAGCACAGGAAGTTGAAAATGCAACTAATTTAAGTTATGATAAGGAACCGTTTAAAATAGTAGGTTATCATACTAAATAATTGAGAAATCGAGTGATCTCATTGGTTAAAGCAAGGTTTTAAAAACCGAACCGGACCGTTTGGTCCAACCGAAAAAAGTTTGAACCGTTCAGTGGTCTGATTCGATTTCACCTAATAATCTCTATGTATAAAAATCGGCCGGTTCAAACTTTTTTCGGTTGGACCGGACGGTCCGATCCGGTTTTAAAACCTTGCTTTTAACTCGTCAATCTCTCTAAATGAATGCTCAATCGCTCTAATGTAACCATCAGAGTAAAGCTCAACTTCCCATACATGATCATCGACAAGACTAAACCCAAGTACATAACTATAAGGCTTTAACAATGAGTTATTACAAACAACCATGTTACCATACAAACCATACACTTTACAACGGTTTTCAGGCTCTGACTAAAACATGTTCCAACTCTCCATTTGTTTTGACCACGTGTACTGTTTCAATTGGCCATTAACGTCCAACTTAAATCTCACCAATGGAGGCCTTAGGGCACTATCCAGTGCCATCTCAATATACCAAAAGGATGTCATTCCCTGCAAGGGTCAATAAAGTGGAAGTCGTAGGTCACTACAACAATATAAACTTTTTGTTATATCTTTTTTGTTACTATTTTGAAAATTGTTGCTAAATGTGTTTTCAAAATTAGCATAAAAAGTTAAAATTTTTAAGGATGATTGTATAAATTGTGACAAAAAAATTAACCTTTTAAGCTTTAACAAAGATTTTTAAAAATTATAGCCAAAGTTAACTATTACCAACGATTTTCAAAAATCGCCCCAAAATGTTTAACTTGTCACAACGAATGAATTAAGAACATCTACTGATGGTCAGTTCAAAAATTACCCTAAAATGTTTAACTTGTCACAACGAATAGAACATCTACTGATGGTTAGTTCATATCTTATTTTGATCATATTTAACTTAAAATTATACTATATAACAAGTTTACAATTGAGAATAATTTCATACATTACTAATTTGTAATTTATTTTAATGCAGTAGAAGAAGTTGATGCAAATACTTTAGA
>JANITX010000004.1:8235895-8256191 GCA_027564395.1 Erythroxylum ulei | reverse complement strand
AAGAAATCAAACTATATTTTCTCATTTTATTTCATTTTATAACTTCTAATTTCCAAGGAAAATTCGGGGTCCAACAAGTCAACACAAATTAAGTATTTTATCTTGAAAATAGGATTGACATCACATGGAAATACATAAGAAAATATGAGATAATTCAATCCTATCAGTCTAGTAGGTAATATATTCTTGCTTATCCATAAGAAAATCATGTATTGACATCTCCAATAGTCTCCTATCATCCTTAACATACCTCTTAACATTATAATCATTCTAGTATAGCTACATAATTATATCCTTAAACTTATTAATCATATTTTTATAACTTGCCTCCATTTTTTTCATTTGATTGTTCGTACTTTCCTCCAAGTGCCTCACATTTTGGAACCTATTACATTTTACCATTGCTAAACCCTAACTTTTTCTCACTTCCATTACTAAGAATGGTTTAATACCAAAATGATAGTACTTAAATTTCTAGGATTTCAAAATTAAGGTTTTAAATTGAGAATTAGAGTTTTAAATAAGAAGTTAGATAGAGAAAAGAGAAGAAACTAGAATAATGTTAAGATACCAAATTTTGGTTACAATAGTTATTGAACAACTATTATATTCATTATTGTCTTCCAATTTCTTTCTTACACTTGATACCTTTTTCCCTATATAATTCCATATTGTAAATCTAACTCTCCTACACATAATAATAACGTTTTTTTTTTCTAAATTAATCTAATTTTCTTCCACAAATGAAACCATACACATCTTCTTCCTTAGCTAACTCATTTTCATATTACTAGTTGTAATAGGCTATCAATGGTACTAGATAATCTATATTTTGGTTGTAGCTTTCATTGTGTATGATTATTAGTTCTTAGTTCACTTCTTCATTGAAAAAGGTGTTAAGAATATTGTTGGATCTTGAATTTTTCTAAAGTTCTTAAAAATTGCTTAAATAGTTATTTATGTTTATTGGTTGGTTTAATTTTTTTAATTTTAGAATTGGGTCATTAAATAGATTTTTGATGGGAAGATTGGGACTTAGTTAGAATTAATGTAGTTTAAGTGGATTGAAGGGGGTTAGAGCCATAAAAGACAAAACAAGGGCAAAATGGGAAAGGCCATATAAGTGGGGGTATAATTGGAAGAAAAGGAGTAAAAATAGACTTGAATAAATGAATTAGAAGAGGAGAGGAGTGAATGTCGTGAGCAGCTAAGAGGGAAAGAGAGAAAACGTGAGGGAGAAGAGAAGAAGAAGAAAAATCGAAAAAGTTAGGGGAAAAGAAAGGAAAAATCGTTGGAAGAAGAAGAAATCAACGCTTTCTAGGTAAGTTCATCATCTTCTTCATGCTTTATTAAAGAAATAGGTTGTGGTATTGTGAATGAGAAGTTGTAGAGAGAGAAAGGGTGTTTTGTGTTGGGAATACTTAGGGGAAGAAGAAGATGGAGATATCCATTGGGTTTTTGGGTTTCTAAGCTAGGTTTTGAGTTTTCTAACCTAGATGGACTATGGGTAGGTTAAGTATAAGCTTGATTAGGGTTAATTTCTTTTGTTGTGATTTTGGAAATTTTAGGAGATATCCAATTGAATTGGAATTGAATGAGAATGTTGGTTGTGTTAGGGGATCAAGGACAACCTATCCAAGAGCAAGATGAAGGACATAATTGAATTTGGATTTCAAGAGTTATAAGGTGGGTAATTTATTTATAGTTATTGTGTAATGAGTAAAATGCATTGTTTGTGTATTGTGTGCTAAATGGCTTGCCTTGAAATGTTGTGATGTGGCAATTGCTTCATGATGTATGACATTTGATAAGAATTGAATTGTGAGCATAATTTTGCTATGCCTTGTATTATGGCATTTTGATTAAATGGAAAGAAGAAAAGTATGATAATATGAAATTGTGAATGATTGATTTGAGCATGAAAATTGATTCTGCTTGGGCGAGAAAGGAACCGTTTCGTAGTCACGTGAATGTCGACATAAAGGCTTCTCCCGGCTGCCTGCTTGTGGCCCACGAGATCTGAAAAGTAGACTCATTTTGCTCATGGTGTAAACTTCGGTTTCTCCGTTTTGTTCCACGGAACACTCGAGCCAATTGTGTGTGCATTCGCATTTTTATGTGCCAAGTTATGTTGACATTTGAATGTTATGCTTTGAAGTGAATTACATCCAATATGTCACATATGATGATGTTTTGAATTATGAAATGTGAATTGAATTGTAAATGTTGAACTTTCATTGCGATGTGTATGCCTATATGAGTGTATATATATAAGGTTGATTGTGTGGCTCATCGCCAATGGCTATAAATATCTTAGCCACTGAGCTGTGTAACTCAACCCAATATTTTTCCCACTCCTCAGGTGTAGATCGAGAAGATCAGTGAATCCTTGCAAGGCATTTGGACAATTCCGAGAGAGTTAACTTTTGTACTAAGTTAGTAGCTAGACTTTCAGATAGCTTTATAAGCATATTGAACATTGAGCATCAAATGTATTTTGTAACTTGTGTTAAGGCTTTGATGAAATGTCGATATGTAATTAAAGCTATGTATGAATTTCATTTTGATTTAGAAATGAATTGAGGATTGAAGAAGTTCCCTTATGTATGTGCTTATTTATCTTGTAGTGTACAATTCATATTTCAAGTTCTCATAGGGGTGAAAACTGTGTATTGACTTCAGGGGGAAAACTGGGTTAAATTAGGCTATATTAGACAAAGTGGTCTTCATGAATGTTATAGTTTATCCTCTTAGCTTTCCAACGGTATAAAGTTTGTAAAATTTGGGTATCGGAGTTGAGAGATATGAGCATTATAAGTGATGATGCTGTATGGGAGGTATGAACATGACAACTATGATAAATAATGAGAGTTTGTGTATTCTATGAGTTATTTGAGTTGAGATTTGGGAGTTTAACGCATTCAAATTGGTAATTGGATGTTTGAGGAGTGTTATTACACTTGAAGGGTTGAATTTGGGAAGATTATGAGTGGAAATAGTGTTAGAATGGATGTTGGAAGCATTGGAGAGGCTTTGGAAGGAGTTTTGGGTCACCAATGTCCGTTTAACGGATCTTTTCAAGTGAAAAAGGACCCCCTACCTCACCAATGTCCGTTTAACGGACATGGATGTCTGTTAAACGGACCTTCTCAGGTGAAAAATGGCTTTTAAGCCAGTCTATGTCCGTTAAACGGGCACGCATGTCTGTTAAACGAACATTCACAGGATAGCTACAGTAAATTGCAATTTTGACTACTTTAGAGGCCGAATCTCGCTTTGAGGTCTCTATGAAAGTTGTCGATCTCAATGTCTTCTTTCTAACTATCTGAAAACGAAATCAATCTGACATTGGTAGCAAAAGTTATGGCAATTGCGCCAAGATATGTAGAGTTGGAGTAAGGACATAAACATGTTGGATTCCTTTAGCCATAACTTCTTCATTTGACCTCCAAATTAAGTTATTCTTGAAGCATTGGATTCCTAACGCGTTTTTCTACCTTTTCACAAAAATTGGTAGCTTTTGGTTTTGAATTGACAAAGATTGTTGGAAAGAATGTGAGAGTTCGTAGAAATAACCCTACAAGGAAACCCGCTTACGCTTTTTGACTCCGGATCGGATAGTTGGGTTCTGAAAACGGGGTCCAACATTGATTGTTGGGCTTCAAGAATGAGGCCCAACAGTTAGGGTATATTCTTACTCTTTATGGTGGTGCGGTTAGTTGGAAGAGTTCCAAACAACCAACCATTGCAGATTCAACGACCAAAGCAGAGTACATTTCAAGGTTAGAGGCGGTAAAGGAAGCAGTTTGAATCAAGAAGTTCACCACTAAACTTGGAGTGGTTCCTATCATTATTGAGCCCATAGTATTGTATTGTGACAATAACGGTGCTATTGTGCAAGCAAAGGAACTCAGGTCTCATCAACGATCCAAACATGTACTCAGAAAGTTTCACTTGATCAAGGAGATAGTGGAGCGAAAAGACATAACATTGGAGCGAGTTTCCACTGAAGAGAATCTAGCAGATCCTCTTACTAAGGCATTGTCTCAAAAGAGACATCATCGTCATATGGATAGATATGATATTAGATTCATAGGGGATTGACTTTAGTATAAGTGAGAGATTGTTAGTTTATGTCCTTGCAGCCAATCAATTGAATGCAAATTAATGTATGACATTATTTTGAATTTATGAAAAGGCTTTATTTATCTTTATGTATTAATTTAATTAATATTTTATGTTTTAATACTAAAAATAAAATCCTTGGAATAATTACTGTGTAATTAAAATTATGATGAGATTCAATTTACACTTAAGTGTTATTCTTAAATGTTCCTAGTTGTAGTTTCATCAAAACAGAATATTGTTGAAACGGTAAAACTAGCACATTATATTTCTTTCTTATGAAGAAAGTAATTGATCTCATAAATTAAACTATGGAGATATGTAAACTAATGTGTGGGTGATTATTAGAGAATAAGTCACTAAATTGACCCGATTATGAGAATTCTGAATGGAATATTACTTATGTGTCTATAGATTATCTCATAATAATGGTTGTATAATTGATCCTCAAACTTGAAATTACCAAGGTATCTAGTGCAGGAATTACTGTGTTTTGATGCTACTTATGAATCTTTCTAGGATAATTCAGTCGGTAGTAATTGGATACAGTATGAACCATATGTAGATAGTTGAGTAAGTCAATATAGGATTCGTCACTTTAAAGTAATTAGAGAGAATATTCTGATGTTATTGATTAGTAATAATTTATGAAATTCTCTGGGCAAAGTGAATTAATATTTGAAAAAGAGTTTTCAAATTTCAATTATAAATTAATTACTAGTTAGCAAGAATGAACATGATTGGATGATAAGAGTAGACATTGTTTCCATACTCTATCCAATTAGAATATTGAATGACGAAAATATTAAATTATATATTATAGCCATGCATGGACAGGTTAAGTCAATCACTTTGATATTTCTAATATTTGAGTAATCATGACATGTTAAACGTCAATTATGATTTATGATTATGAATTATTTAACTGAAAAATTAAAAGTAAATTTAAAAAGTTTTAATATATCTAATTCTAATTTTGGATTTAAATTAAAATTTATAATCATTGCTAATTTATTAAGAACTTAATAGGTCACACATTAAAGAATAATTTGTGAAAAAAAATCAATTTAATTAAATTAAACTTAATTATAAAGTTTAAAAAACTTTGGGAATCAAATATGAAATATTTGATTTTATTTTTATCAAATTAATTAGAATTATAATTTGATTCTAATTATAATTAAAGAGATTTAATTTTAATTAAAAACTGTTATGATTTTTCCATTTAAAAGAGAACTTTTTAAAAACTAACACTTTTTGTTTTCTTCCTCTCAAAACAACTTGGGAATTGCTCTATAAATATCATCAAACGCTAGACAATTGGACAACTGGTACTTGATCAATGAAAAAAAAATTTCAAAGATTTTTCAACGGAAAGCAAACAACGTACAATTTCTAAATTGATTTGTATTTTATTCAAGTTTAATCGATTATTAGAATCCATTCGAAATTCGTAAAATTTTTGTTTTTCGCTACGCCCGTGATTCAATCACAGTTAGATTCCAACATAATAACCATCTCGTTCTCATATTAATGGATAGATTGGTTATTACCCTTCTAGTTATTAAATTCAGCTTGATCTGTAGAATAGTTTCTTGAGAAATCTCGTCGATGCTTCTGCTTACTTGCCTGAATATTCTATCATTCCTTTCCTTCCATATGTTGTAGACCAATGTGCTCCAGTTGATCTTAACAGCCTTGTAATCAGCCAAATTCTCCATTTTGATTCTCATCAGCCAGTTAATAATGTCTTCCCAAGTTAATGCTAGACTACTAATGTTCAGTTTTGACAGAATTCTTGCCCGTATCTCCTTGGTGGATCTGCACCCTATTATTAGATGTTCCAAGCTTTCAATATCTGCTACACGTAGCTCGCATCTCAGTGAGTTGATCAAGAACTTCAATATATCCTTAGTGAGCAATCTCTATTCATTCCCAACCAAAGAACAAAAGAATGAGCTGGTCTAATGTTTGGATCCCAAACCAAGTTTGTTCATCTAACCGTATTGCTTTGACCCACCGGTAGTACACCCTTGCATGCCTTAAAGTTAAAATTCCGAACTGTCAGCAGTCCATAGAATGGTATACTCTTCCTCCTCCTGGCATCTTGGCATTTGAGCCACTATAGCTTTTAAGTTTCTACTATTATGGTAAGGTCATGCCCATTGATTACTTCTAATGAACCTGGTCACTTTGGTCTCTGCCTTCACAACCCTCCTTAATAGCTGTAAATCTTTCATTTTGTAGAGGGGTCCCCTGTTGTGCCAATTGTCAAACCAAAATGATTGGGAATGGTGACAATACAGGTAAATCTTGGAGAACTTTGCAGCAGCTGATATAGATTGCAATTCCCAACTTCCCCTGCAATTGAAGCATGCAGTCAAGTAGCTTAAGAAGGAAATGCATCATGACAAAGATGAAATTAGTTTGCCGCAGAAATTCAACATGCAACTCGGAGGAAGGATACCTATTCATAACCTAGTTTGATAAAGCAATGATAGCGAACCATCCAGGCTTAATATTAACCAAATATTTCATTACTTGGAAGTGGCATAGGATACGCCCCTTTGCTTCTAAGCCTTGTCATTTGCCTTGTTTGGATCCTAATTATCATTTATTAATGTAATTTTTAATTTCTTAAAAAAAAGGAGTGAAGAGTCAGACCATCCAATATACCCCACCCCTAGGAGACATGTAGCTATACCAAGGTGCCTATTACAATAATTCACGGCAAGACAAAAATTCCATATGAATCTTTAATTCCTTTGGGGAAAAACACGAAAGCAACGTTGTAGACGCAATCTCCAAGGAAAAACTTTGCAAAGCACAGGAATATGAAGTAACAGATTCAGTTCAAGTAACTGAGATAAGTTCTTCTATATTAATGATTATGTAGGTCTGTGTAAAACGCATCTGCTTCGTAAGTGCATCATATGCCCAAATAGTACGCGTTTATGGTTCTCATTTCAAGTACTGTGAGCTAAAGAAAATAAATACTGTGTGGGATTTTTGCCAGAGGTCACCAGCTGGATGGTTACAGGCGAAAGACATGGAAATTTTTAGAAGTCATAGACTCTTTAGATTCGTACTAGAGTTTTAATTCTAGGTAGTTGAAGACTGCTCACAAGAACTGTAGAAGTAGAAAAGTCTACAAAGAAAGGTGCAAAATCACTGAAAGAAACTGTTCTTAAAATGCACAATCAATATACAACTATATCTGGGACCAAACTGTTAGTTTCCATACGATGATAATAATTGCATAAATCAATCAGAGAGAAAGCCTGGACAGCAGTAGAAAATGACAGATGAAGATTGATTTTAACCATTCATTTTCTTTATTTCCATCAAACTCTTTGCTGGACTCAGAGCAAGTAGGTGATTAAAGCACTCTCTGTTGAGTTATGCCCCAGAACTCAACTAAGGTCCTTTCAATTACTACCTACTTATGTTAAGCACAATTAAGCGTTTCACTGTCATCTGCAGCTGTGTATTTTGTTTGACAAGCATAGAATGAATTACCGACACTTCAATGGCTTACTGACCTCTAATCATTTGATGCATCAACCAACCAACCGCAGTTTTCTTTGATCTCCCCCTGCCATTTCTTCATTTTCTTCTCAAGGACGCAAATAATATTCAACTCCGTCTCCTCAAAACCTATAACGCTTGTTTCAGCTTCATCTCCTCATCCGTGTTCCTTCTTCCTGCTCTAGTAAACATAACAAGCAGTCAAATACACTTTCCAGTTTAAACAAGAACAGCATTGGAAATCGAAAAACAAAATAAAGAGCATTGGCATTTTCCTCTTGTTTTTACTCCAAAAAAATTAAAAAAAAATCCAAAGAATGTTCAACTTTATCTGAAATAGCCGCTTAAAAACTCAACCTGACTTGGAGCGGAGACTGAGTCTGAGAGCATAAAAGATACAGTAGGGACTAGGGACTAGGGAGTCCTCCAGATTTTCTTTGAAGTTATGATTTGAAATTCGTCTCTTGCAGCTGCGCGGGAAATAGATGCATTGAATGAAAAACTTAGAAACGACGACGTATAGCAAACTGTTAAGAATGGTAGAATGAGAATAAATTAGAAAGCTGAGGGCCTAATAACAAATGTGTATAGCAAACTGTTAAGAATGGTAGAATGCGAATAAAACAAAAAGCTGAGGGCCTAATAACAAATGTGAGAGCTTCCCGACCGTTTCGACAATATTAAAAAGAGAGGAACATAACATAAGACTAGTGTAAGAAGTGACGTGAAACAAGAAAAGAAGAAAAGTGGTTTGGTTCAACTTTATCTCACCAACTTTTAACTTTACTTGGTTCACTCACGCCCATGGAATTTTTCCTTTTCTTTTTTACTATCAACTTTCATTTCGTTGTTTCGTATTGTTCACACACTTCACTTCACTTCACTCTCACTTTTCTTTACTACTTTTTCACCGGTTCTCACGCGCACACGCTCAAGGACCAACAGCTCTGATTGGAAGCTTCGAAGCTTCTACTTCTTCTTCTTCTTCTTTATGTTTCTCTCTTTGCTTGAAATCAGAGAAAAGAAATGGCATCCGGGGCTCTGTTTACGCCTTTTTTTCTTCTTTTTCTAGTGGTGTGCGGTTCAGTTGATGATGATAAGGACGCATTGCTTCGGCTTAAATCTGCCATCACGCAAGACCCACTTGGGCTAACCTCTGGTTGGGATCCTCACGACACAGACCCGTGTTCGTGGCATGGCGTTACATGTGACCCTCTTTCACGGCGAGTCACTGCCCTGAACATCTCTTCCAATCCCAACACTACATGTTCTCTTGTTTCTCTGTCTTCAAATTCGGTTCAACCAAATGGGGCCGTGTTGGATGACTTCTCTCTACTCTTCCCTTGCTTAGGGTTTAACCACAGTTCGTTACCGAAGCTGGCTGGCGAATTGTCGCCTGCAATTGGGAAACTTTCTCAGCTTAAAGTTTTATCTCTTGGGTTTAATGGATTCTATGGAACTTTGCCTTCGGAAATTGGTGAACTTTGGCTGTTGGAGGTTCTTGACTTGGGGTTTAATTCCTTTGCGGGATCTATTCCGATCAGTCTACGGAGCTGTGCTTCATTGCGTGTTATTAATCTGTCTGGGAATCAGCTGAATGGTTCAATTCCTTCTATTTTGGCGAGAGTTTCGACCTTGAGAATTCTGGCGCTTTCTTATAATATGTTAACCGGTTCTATTCCGGAGAATTTGGGTGCGGAATGTGGGAGTCTAGAACATCTTCTTCTAGATGGGAATTTTCTTACAGGTTCAATTCCTTCAAACTTGGGATTTTGCAAAAATCTCCGGTCTTTGGTTCTGTCTTCTAACATGTTGGAAGATGACATTCCAACAACTCTTGGGAAACTAGAGAACCTTGAAATTCTTGACTTGTCGAGAAATTTTTTAAGTGGGAGGATACCGCCTGACTGGAGCAGATGTGAAAAGTTGAAGTTGCTTGTACTAACGAACAACTACGGCCCTCTGTGGTCAAGAAAAGTCTCAAACTCTAAAATTGAGGAGAACGGGGTTAGGGATTTCAATTTTTTTGATGGTGGGGTGCCTAGTAATATCACCAAACTTCCAAGTCTTCGCTTGCTTTGGTTGCCAAACTCAAACCTGGAGGGCAATTTTCCTCAAGATTGGGGCCCTTCTAGCTCCTTGGAGATGGTCAATTTGGCTGAAAATTATTTCACTGGAGAGATACCAGTGTCATTCAGTAGTTCTAAAAGCTTGTACTTTGTTGATTTAAGTTCCAACAACTTGACTGGGCCGCTTCCTCTGGAACTTTCTATTCCGTGTATGATTGTTTTCAATGTTAGCTTCAACTCTTTATCTGGGGATATTCCCAGATTTCCTCGCGCTAACTGTTCTAAGATGTCGGTTGATTTTTCCGTTACTGGCGGCGACGGTATGATTGGTTTATATTCTTCTTTCTTTTATGCAAATGCTGTCGTGGGCATTCGATCTTTGTCTTTAACTTCCACTGGATTGGCTGTATTGCATGATTTGAGCAACAATATTTTTAGTGGGCCAGTCCCTCCCTTGTTGATTGCTTCCGGAAGTTTTCCTCGTAAGCCTACCTATGGCTTTTGGTTGAGTGGGAATAATCTCGAGGGCAACATTTCAACTTACTCATTTGATCTTTGTCTTAGTCTAGATGGCCTGATTTTTGATGTTGGTAGAAACAGAATTGTTGGTGAACTTCCTACTGCTTTGGGAAGATGTAAATGCTTGAAATCTCTGGACTTGTCAGGAAATGATTTTACTGGTTCAATGCCTCATGAGTTTACTTACTTAGATTCCTTGCTTAAACTTAACCTCAGTGAAAACAGATTGCAAGGTTCTATTCCCGTTTATTTGGGTCAGCTGAAGGATTTGAGGTATCTATCCCTCTCCAGCAATAACTTTTCTAGTGCTATACCCGAGGAGTTGACTCAACTGTCAGGATTGGAGGTTTTGGAACTTTCGTCAAATTCTCTCTCAGGAGTGATACCTCCTGAGCTTGCAAAACTTGAACATCTCACTGTCTTGCACTTGGAAAATAATCATCTATCTGGAGAGATACCACCTGGCTTTGCCAACATGACTACACTCTCTGAATTTGATGTGTCTTTCAACAATTTATCTGGATCTATCCCTCTCAATCTAACTCTCGTAAAATGTGAGAATTTTGAAGGGAATCCTAATCTTAAACCATGTCATGCTGTTCCGTCAGCATCTGAAGGGAGAAAGGAGCATTCTGGTAATGTTCCTCGACAGGAAGCAAATTCTCCTGATGCAAGTGCCAAGAGGAAAAGCAACGGTTTCAATCCAACAGAAATAGCCTCAATTACATCAGCCTCTATCATTTTCTCCGTTCTCATTGCATTAATCCTCTTCATTGTATGTATGAAAAAACTCATGCGTAATTCTTCTGGCCAAGTGGTGGGTAGGAAGGAGGTTGTAACTTGCAATGATATTGGTGTACAGTTGAAATATGAAAATGTTGTTAGGGCTACAGGTGGTTTTAATATCCAAAATTGCATTGGAAGTGGAGGTTTTGGAGCAACATACAAGGCTGAGATTGTTCCTGGAGTTGTGGTGGCAGTAAAGCGCCTCTCAATTGGGAGATTTCAAGGTGTTCAGCAGTTTGCTGCTGAGATTAGAACTCTAGGAAGGGTACAGCATCCAAGTCTTGTAAAGTTGATAGGTTACCATCTTAGTGAGTCAGAAATGTTTCTAATCTACAACTATTTACCCGGGGGCAATCTGGAAAGATTCATTGAGGAACGATCAAGGACATCTGTTGAATGGAGCATGCTTCACAAGATTGCACTTGATATTGCTCGTGCCCTTGCTTATTTACATGATGAATGTGTCCCCAGGGTGTTGCACCGGGATATCAAACCAAGCAATATATTGCTGGATAACAACTTCAATGCATATCTTTCTGATTTTGGGCTTGCCAGGCTTTTGGGTACTTCTGAGACACATGCCACAACTGATGTTGCTGGAACTTTTGGGTATGTTGCTCCTGAATATGCAATGACTTGCCGAGTTTCTGATAAGGCTGATGTGTATAGTTATGGTGTTGTTCTTCTAGAATTAATATCTGACAAGAAGGCTCTAGATCCATCATTCTCTTCCTTTGGAAATGGATTCAACATTGTGGCTTGGGCAGGCATGCTGCTACGTCAGGGTCGAGCTTGTGAGTTTTTCAGAGCTGGGCTGTGGGATTCGGGACCACATAATGACTTAATTGTGATACTTCATTTAGGCATTATGTGTACAGGTGAATCACTCTCATCTAGACCTTCAATGAGGCAAGTGGCCCAACGACTGAAACGAATTCAGCCCCTGACATCTTAATGCAAGGTCTGGACGACACATGGCTGGTAAGTTACAGTTTAATGCTAATGATTACCATTTTTTGATTCCTTCATTCTGATTTCTTTTTTGTAAAGAAAGTAGCAGACTCACCCTTTAAGATTCTAAGCCTAATATAGCTTCAAATGATATGAAATGTTATATGAATCCGTGATATTTTTGTTGAACTTTGTTCTGTATTGTTAAATGTTGAACTGAAGATATTGTGTTCAGTAAGTGGGATATTTGGTTATTGAGAATGCATTTGGACTGACTTAATTATATAACATCAAAGTTCATTTGGAGTAAATCAATAATCTTTGTTTCCTCCCTTCTATTATCTAATCATCTTCGGGGTAAATCAATAATCTTTGTTTCCTCCCCTCTTTTATCTAATCATCTTAGTTAAGTAATTGGTTCCTGCAATTGTATATGCTTGAAGGAACCTTCAAGTTTTTCTGTCTCCTCATGTCCACTTCTCTTGAGGATGGGAAAAAGTTTCTTCCATTCGATTTATTTGTGCGTATATGTACAAAAGTCATATTTCATTTCTGACAACTAATTGACCAACAATTTAGCGCCATGTCCTCCATAGGGATGCTATGAGATACACAGGTCCAGTCCTGTCCAAACTAGATACATAGTCCCCTTATATGAAATGGAGAAAGACTTCCAATCTTGTTACAAGTTAGCTTAGTTCTAAGCCTAAGCTGAATAGCAATATCAGGCATTCATTTCAAGGTTGCTCTTATAGAATTATGGTGGACTTCCACTAGGAGGGTAGTCAATGTAAAATGCTTTGAAGCTAGCTACTAGGGGAAAGATGCACTTTGATAGGAAAATAGATTGGAAACATTAAAAATTCATGACTGTTAGTTTGATTTTCAAATGAAGCTAATTTGAACCACAAGCATTTTATTTGTTCCCCCCTAATGTAAGCAGTCGCTAACTAATACTTTCCATATTGAACATGCAGTAGATAACTGAAGATATGAGGAAAGAAATTTATGCTGTTCTGCTGTGCAACTGCTTGCTTCAAATTTGTTGGCAAATATATGTTGTAGCTTCAATTTATTAACTGCTAATAAATATTCAGTATCTTACAGAATATATGATCTACTTGAACGTTTCTCACTGCTTGAACAGCCCAGTGTCAATAACTTTCCTGTGCAGTGCAGCTGGATACATAACTGTGTTTCTGGAACTTTTGTATCCAGAATTTTTGCCAGTATAACTTACGGTGGCATTGATTTATGAGACTAATATATGGCACCTACTTTCAGTCTTTCAGGTACTGATAGTTTTTAGCTTATCAACTGATGAATGAGGATGGTCGAGGCCAACCAAGGTACTGCTTTCTCTCAGATTCTACTAGGCCAATTGGATGAATATTTTGTTAATACAAGGAAAAATATATATTTTGCTAAATTATCATTTTAACAGTATTAGAATGAAATATAAAATTAATGACCTCAAGATAGGGTCTAAGGACATTGAAGATGTTCTTTTCCTCCGGAATTTAAGAACCTGAGCTTTATGAGGAGCTTTCTTAGAGCAATACCAGTAACCTGGAATCCTAGCTACTTAATGGTTCCTTATGAAGCAGAGAATACAACTGCTTTTATGGAGAATCAACGTGGGATTGGTAAGCAGGAATGAGTGAAAATGAAGCATTAAGATGGCAACTTTCTACTATAAATTTTTGTCGACATCCTTCCTCATTTTGTTAGAACTAACTATTTTCTTCTGCAGAATTTATTTGCTGGTTCAACTGATGAGATGCGACTGTCCAGGAATATAGTATTTCAGGAGCTCTGCGTTCTCTGAACCATCCACAACTTCATACATGCTTGGTACTGAGACAGACTAAAGGTTATTGTAAATGTAAAACACTGAATGAATGTATAATATATATGACCCTAGTTCCTTGACTCTGCTGCAGTTTTGCCGTTCTGGAGTTCAATATTGTTTTGGATATTGAATTTAATTGACAACAAGATCTCCAATGTGACTGGCCACCATACCTTGACAAGGGTTTTAGGCTGCTGGAAGACAAGCTGAGTATTACCAAACTGCAATCAAGTTTAAGGACGGACGGACCAAAAGGAATAATCTTATGCTGTTAAATGCTGACACCAGCTGGACCTGGCTTATGTTGTAAAAATGTATTAAGCCAATCGGGAATATTAGTGTTAAATGTTGAAACACTAAACGATTCATTAAAGTGTAAACATTATGGTTTCTATCCATCAGTACATATGGAAGTAATACCACTAACATTCATAATTCAACAACTTTTGTTGATCTTGTACGATCTTTTTAGCCTAGTAGACGTTCTTAAATCTTTTTTTCTTACATATTTCTCTTTACCTTTATTTTCGATAACATATATAGTACACAACTACACATTTTGAAACTAAAAAAGGTTTTCTTTAATCGGGTAGAATAAGAAAATAGAGATTATTTAAGTTATTAAATGCAAATCCGAGAGGTGAATATTTAAGTTCAATAGTAATCTACTTTTGCAAGGTTTGTGAAGTATGTGAATTTCCCTTTTGATACATTGGAAAACACAGCTATTTCTTTGATTTGGGATGTATTCAAGTTCTAATCTTGCAACGATGGTAACTTTTTATACGCCTACTTGCCTGGAGCAACTACCAAATACAGAGTATACAGTTGATAACAATTAATTGTACTCAATATTGTTGGCATTACAAAAAGCACAAGTTGGAAACAAAAACCTGTAAGTAAGAACATTCATTCTAGACTCTTTAAGATACCTTGTCAATTACAAATTGAGGAACGTGTGAATCATAGGTCCGTCCGATAATCCACAAAGAACTGCATGACCTGGTGATATGTGCACGTATGTTTCTTGGAGGGATGTTAAATGATCGTCCCATCCGTTATTACAGGATTTTCCAACACTACAGTTATTCCTGCTCTGATGTAGAATCCCTCGGATGGTCTGTCAGCTTCTTCCACTTTCTGTATGGCATGACGGATCTTAGAGATGTATTATGTTTGTTAGTTCATTGAATGATTCAATAGAAACCTCTGCTTGCATTCTCCTGTGATAAAAAGGAAGAGGGCCAACAGGGGTGGAAAAAGAACCAGACAACTATTCAGCATACTCACATCCTTGTTTGCTATGACAACATTCTTTCCAATTCTTGCATTCTTGTCAATGATGGAATTCCTGAAAGTTTAAAAGAGATTATCCTATTCAGATCAAATGATTAAACAAAGAACAACTATGGTAGACGCTAAGATTGCATCTTATCAAACAAAGAACAACTATGGTAGGACAAAGTATGCTGGAGATTGGAGTGGAAGCAGATGTGAAGAGGGACTTTTTGAGCTATGTTGATGCAAAGCCACAAATTTTTTGCAATGAAATGGTTTTTTGATGCCTATGGATCTCAATACAGTAACAGAAACATATGTGTGTAATATCAATATGTTTAGTCAGTGGTTAAGAACTTACATGATTTTGGTTTCTCGTCCAACACCTATTGGAACATTTCCTTCAGCTAAATAGGCCGCTATCTCTGCTTCTGTCTGGTAATAATCAGCACCTATCATCATGGTATCCTGTAGAATTGCTCCAAACAATATTTCCACAGATGAAGAAGCATTCCCTCAGAAGGTTTCATGAAGTAAGAGCACTGGCATAATGCAAGTTATGAGGGTAAAGGCAGGAAGTTATAGCCTTAATTTGTTATAGCCTTCATTTTAGGACTTAAAATGTAAGAAGATTTTTTTTTCCATGAATTAGTTACCTATAATCTACTGGGAGACATGACACAGATATGTCAGCCCTTGAGTCCATATGCTTCTGCAAATAGTTATTCCATTTTATGAGGAAAGGACAAGGAGAAGACAAAGGAAAGCTAACTGCAGTAGAAAACAACTTAGCCAAATGAAATAGAAGGATCAATTATGCTTCAACCTGCACAAAGTCCATGTAATCCATTCGATACAGATGATCACCAGACAATATCAGAATGTTTTCAATTTGTCTATGTTTCACATCGTCCAAAGTTATCATGGATTTCTTAGTTGAAGTTGATAAAGATCATACAGGGCTCCTATCCGGCTAAGATAATCTGACATTATTTGATCATGCAGGCATTCCAAGGTGAAGTTAAATTTGGGGATTGACAAATATTTTCTATACCTCAAACAACCAGGTAAATTGTCTCATAGCATCTGCAGTACCCTGAAACCATTTCTTTCCTGATTCACCAGGAGTTTGTGTAGCAGCTAATACCTATCATGACAAATTGAACTTAGGAGCATATGCAGTAAGAATTTTCAAAAACCTTTAAAATATATGAAACTTTGTCAGGAAACTCAGTATACCTCAATAAATCCATCACCAAAGTTCACACCATTTCCTGTAATATACGTTCTATAAATGTGGCGGTTGAGAGATTGAGAATTGAACTGGGTGTGGATGTAAATTTTGTTAATTCCTGTTGATGCAGTTGCTCATTGGAACATCAATCAGTCTGTAGCACCCCCCAATGGGTACCTAAATACCATATGATGGTTACTAAATATTGTAAAATTTTAAAGGATACAGACATACTTTTAAACTGAGTTTTTAATCAATCTAATTAATTCAAAGCTTACAGCTGGTTTAGCCCTTCTTCTGGTAGGAGGAAAAAGTCTTGTTCCAGCTCCACCACCTAATATGATTGAAGCAACTGTCTTTGGATCAGCTTCTGGTTTTGGGATCCTTGGTACCTGAAAGTTCTGCATTTCAAGTCCATGATCAAACAGATAAGAGGCACTTGATAATGACAAATGGTAAAGTTAGAAAGAGGATAGTATCAAGACATGGTCTGAAATGGAAAATTGACATTCAGCACAAAAAAAAAGAGAGAACTGAAGTTACCTTAAATTCCTTAGCAACATCTGCAAGAACACAAGTAGTTGAAGACCGTCTCGCAGTCATATACATTTGTCTCGGATACTTGATTTTACCCACCTCAACACCAGAAATTAAGCTTCTTGAATGTTTAATGTCAGCTTTAGGGCTGATTAATGATGATGAAAGAAACATTTCATGTTGAGATGAGTGCATTCTTACAGACATTGAGATAGATTCATGAAAAACCGCCACCTCCATTTTCATGAGATTACGTACAGGGATACACCTGTTGGCCAAGAATCTTCCACTTCAACCCTGCAACTGCTGATCTTCTCTGCTCTTAGAAAACAACAAAAAATGGAGGCCAAAAATCGGCCATTAGTTCTAATACATTGTCAGAGCTATGCTCATTGGGATTTGAATTGCATTACAATCGAGCAGCGAACAAAACCACACAAAAAGTAGCGATAGAGAAACAAGATCACACCTTTATGTAACGAATGTGAATGTTTGAGTTGCCTCGGGATAGAGAAAGAAATGGGCACCAACACAACAGGTTCTCAATCAACCAGAAGACATACGCCCTGTTTGGAACTATAGGAATTGAATTTATAAAGAATGGTAGGTTTCAATCACCTATGTGAATTAAACTCATCTTTGTTTTTCCGTTCCAAACAGTTGAATTGAATTCAACATAGGTGATTGAAACCTACCATTCTTTATAAATTCAATTTAGCTACAAAACAACGAGAATTGAATTACAAACGGCCTGTAACTCTTGTTTTTAAACGCTGAAAATGACTCTTCCAATAATACCCACGCAATAACCCTATCTCTTCAACTGCAGCCGCTCTTCAATTGACGCAGCCCCTCCCATCTCACTACTCTTCAACTGACGCAGCATTAAGGAGCCCCTCCCACCAAGAAGAACAACAACACCTTCTCTTCGGCACCTCCCGCAGGTTTTTCCTTTTCCTCATTGTGTTTGATTACTGGTTGGGGGTTTGTTTTTGTGGGGAAGTTTTCATCTTGCAGTTTGTGGAAGGTTTGTTATATTTATTATGAATCCATCCCACGATTGTGGAATTAACCGTCACCCATAAGGATGCTTCCGGAGTTCCTTCCTTCAGCTTGGTTACAGTAGTCCGTCTGGGATAGAGGTAGTAGTTGAATGTTGTAGTAGTTGCGGTAATTTGCTGCTGTGAAAACATGGTGTACCTAGTTGAATGTTGTAGTTTCTCGTTTGCATATTGGAGCTTTGTGAGTTGTTACACTTCCCGTTTGTACATATTTGCTTCCATTTTTCGATCTTTACCAGCAAGGTTTGTGCAATTGTATCTATAGCTTCTAGATGAAATAGTAAAAGTTCTCGTGGATTTTCTTTTTGTTTTGTGTTTTTTTTGCAGCTTATCTCACTTTTAGACTATTATATATTACTTTTTTTAATTAAATGATTTTAGCCGATGTCAATATTTTTTTCTACTTCTTTTGTGACAATGAATAAAATTTAATCGCAGGCGATAATATAAGATTTGAAAGAAATGCTCTACTTATTATAGTAGTTTATGTGGGTTATTTGGTTTGCTTTAGACATATATATCAATATATATCTAGAGCTAATAGACAACTAGTGCATCCAAAAATAGGTCACAGAGAAATTATACGTTAAGAATTACTAATCGTAATAGAGATACATTATAATGCACGTAGCATTTTACATAAGTTATGATACATTTATTTGTTTATGCTCAATTTTTTATGGGAGGGGATTATTTAGAGATAACCAATATAGTTTGGTTGATGAACAAATTGGATCATTTTTACATATTTTAAGTGGTAGAGCTAGCATTCGTTCACAAAAGTTTCTTTTTCCGACGATCTACTGAAACACAGTTTGTTGACATTTTTTATGCATGAAGTTTGTTGACATAGTTTCTTGTATTTTGATTGATAGGTTAACGAAAAGGTGAAATATATTCTAGAGAAGCCTTTACCTAATTTGGACCTTATTCGCGAGATCTATGAGAAAAATAGAGCTACCAGATCTGAAGCTGAAAGTGCAAAGGAGAAGGTTCAAAGATGAAAAAAGGAAAGGTAAGATATGAATGTTGAGGACATTGATAATATGCAAGCAAATAAAGAGATTCATTTAGAGAGTTTTTATCTATTTGAGAGCTGAGAGTACTCCAACAACACCAACAACTCAAGCTCCCTCATCATCAACTCCTTCAGTGTCAAAGCCATTTTACACGGGTAAGAAAAGAAAAGTATGAATGGAAGATCAAATTTCTTCGGAATTACAAGTTATGTCCAATGCAATAAAAGAAATTGCACAAGCTATTGTAGCCACAAACCCTCGTGTTAGAAAAGAGGAGGAAATATTTGATGCAATGAAAGAATTAAGATTGGAATGACGTGTTCTCTTGGATGTAGTTAATTGGCTTGTAGAGCATCCTAACTTTATTGTTGTGTTTTTTGCATGTCCAGTTGAACTACGTTTAAATTGATTGTCTAAGGAGATAGGTTGGTGTTAGGTTTTTATAGCTTGCTCTATTTAAGTGTGGAATTTTATAGACGATATAACTTGCTCTATGCAAGTATGAATGTTTTTTATTTAATTTTCTAATGTAAAGATCTTATTTCTCTTTATCGTAGGAAAACATCTTAAATTTGTTATGATATTATATAATTTAGAATGAAATTTCAAAATTTGATAGTGTCTTGTAGTTGTCAACGTAAAAGAACTACTGCTCGTTCATGCATTTTTAAGCTTCTAAATTATAATAGTTTTTTATTATCTTCATAGCCCAGTCTAGTCTAATGTCATTTGCAATTAATTTTTTCTTTTCATTTTAATAATGAACTTTTTTTTATGATATCACTTATAATGAAATTGATGTTTATAACTTGTTCTATATAAGTGTAAATGTTTATTATTTAATAAGATTATTTTTTAATCAAGGGTAAAAATGTCATATGAAATAATTGAATTGTATTCCAAACATTGTAATTGAATTTAATTCTAATATTACTGGGTTTGTTCCGAACAGTATAAATTAAATTCAATTCAATCCCATTAATTTAAATGAATCCAATTCGAAAGTTTCCAAACACTCCGATAACCAACTTTTATTGTCGGTGTTTTATAATGCAAATTCTAAATGTTGGAAGTTGAAACCCAAATTTAAGTTTTCTGAGATTCGTCGTAAACACAATGTTCCTTATTCTTAAACTAGCAGGTTATCTCTGCGCAAATGCGCAGTAAAAATGCCCAGTGCATTTAATAAAAATTGAAACGGGCAAGAATTTTTTTTTAATCATATAAAATTATAAAAATAGCTTAATAAAAATTGGAACGGTAATAATTAGTAGACGATACTATTGTTTCAGCAGTAGATGGACTGTCTATCATAGCGACGATGGAATCAATTGAGA
>JANITX010000004.1:8114907-8127438 GCA_027564395.1 Erythroxylum ulei | reverse complement strand
AGTCGGGACCGGAGAAAATTATTATTTAATCGAGGTTATTAATTTATCGAATATTCATTTATCGAGGTTTTACTGTAATGACTCCTAGACAGGTCCTGATTGCAACTACCGCCAGATGATCTGCGCACTGGTTTCCCTCCTGATGTATGTGTTGGATCCGCACCTCCCATTCGCGTTGGAGCAATTCACGTATACTTGTCAATAAAAAGGTATGGTAATTAGTCTTGATAATGGGAGCTAAAAGCAAATTAATGACTTCTAGGGCGTCCACTTCTAAGATGACCTTACGATCACCACGATTCCAAGCGAGAGTAAGGCTCGAGTGGACGCCCCAGAGCTCGACTAATGTAGGTAAGCTGCTACCAATGTGCTGGAGGAATTCTCCGCACCACTGTCTATGACCGTCGCGAATTAACCCGCCAGCGAAAGCTATACCCCAAACCCGAGTTAAAAGCTCCATCCGTGTTGAGTTTGACCCAGTCCACTGGTGGTTTGGTCCATCCTACTCGGCTGCCCCGCGGGAGGCCCAGAGTCGGATCCACGCATCTTTCCACTTCTCGCGCTCGTACTGTCCACTCTACATATGTCATAACAGCTCTCGTTCCGTCTTCAGGCCAAACAAAATCATCGTCGAAAAGACTTTTGTTCCGCCACGTCCAAAGCATCCAGTAGGCAACCCCAAATATAATGGACCAGTCCCCTTGCAACTCCTGGGAGTGCTTGAGTAGATTGGTTCTCACCCAAGCTTCCTCAGCTTGATGGAAAAAAACGAGATCAACCACTTCCGAAGGAAATTTCCTCCAAAAGGCGAGAACTCTCGGACAATCCTGAAGGACATGTAATGTGGTCTCTTCCTGCCGGCAAATATGGCAGTTGCTATCTGACGCAATGTGCCGCACCACCCGTTGTTCGTTTGTTAGGAGTTTTTGCTTGGTCATGAGCTAAAGGAAGGCTCAGATCCGTTGTGGACCGGGCCATTTCCAAATTAAATTCTAGGGACAATTAGAGGTATCCGGGGGGTTCCCTTCGATTATCTCATAAGCGAACGCTATCGTGAATCGTCCATTTTCAGTGTGTTCCCTCCGGAAAATATCCTCTACTGATAGATCTGCATTGGGGTTTAACGCCGCTATAACCATGCAGACTGATGTTGGAAGGTATTGTTGAAACGAAGTCCACCTCCAGTGACCATCCCGACTCTACAAATACGCTACTTTAGCGTACAATTCGTCCTCAGGAATAGGAGAGGTTGCCACCGAGCGTAAAGGTCCCCAGTCGTTTAGCCAATTATCCAGCTAGAAACATATGCGTCTTCCATTGCCTAGAATACATTTTATACCTTGGTGGACATTAGGCCAAGCGACCGCAATTCCTTTCTAGAAGTTCGAAGCTCCTATGCGATCAAGTGTGGTGGGGATATAGTCAAGTTCCATCCGATATTTGGTTCGTAGGACCCAGGCCTATAAGGCCGTTGGATGTGTAATTAGCTTCCAACCCATTTTGGTTAATAAGGCCTCATTGGTGGTCCGAATGCGCTTAATGCCTAGACCCCTTGACTTTTTGGGGTGGCAAACAGCCTCCCAATTAACAAAGGACAGTTTTTTCTGATCTCTCGCGAATCCCCGGAGGAAGTTACGCATAATTTTCTCCAACTTATCATTAAACTTCGCGGAAGGCGCACAGTTTGCATTGTGAAAACTGGGAGGGCGGATATCACAGATTGGATTAATGTGACACGGCCAGCTAGAGACAAGTGTCGTGCACGCCACCTGGTTAGTTTCCTTTGAGCGTGATCCAGAATGTGCTGGTTAGGCCTGGTTCTCTCATGAAGCAAGGGGACGCCGAGGTATTTGCCTAGGTTTTTTGTGGGCTTGATGTGGAGAGCGTGACTGATACGACGCACGGTTGCCGACTGAACGTTCTTGGAAAAGAAGATCTTTGTTTTTTCAGTGTTAACCTTTTGTCCGGATGCTTTACAGAATTCGTCCAACGTCTTAGCGATCACTTGAGCCTGGGAATCCGTAGCTTTCGATAGCAGAATGAGGTCATCCGCAAAGAAAAGGTGGGACAGTGGAGGCCATGCAGGGCTCAATTTTATCGGTTTCCAACTACCTTGACCCACTTCTCTGGAAATAAGATGACCCAGACATTCCAGGCAAAGGAAAAAGAGGTAGGGTGAGAGTGGGTCGCCTTGTCCAATCCCGCGGAAGGGGCAAATGGTATCCGAGATCGAACCCTGCCAAACTACCTACGTAGTCACCGTCGTAACACACTGCATGACGACCCAAATTAGTGAAGGCGGGAGACCAATATCTTCGAGTGTGTTGTGGATAAAGTCTCATCGAAGACGGTCATAAACTTTTTCTAAATCGACTTTGATCGCCAGAAAGCTCGTCCGCCCTTTCTTTCTACGCATCGAATGAATAACTTTCTGGGCAATAATGATATTATCAGTGATTTGCCAGCCTGGAATAAAACTACATTGATTCTCCCTCACTAGATGGTCTAAGTGGGGTTTGAGCCTGTTCACGATGACTTTTGAGAGAATTTTGTAAAGGACATTGCAGAGGCTTATCGGGCGAAACTGATCAATACTTATTGGAGAGGGATTTTTGGGGATAAAGACAAAAAGGGTTTGGTTGAAGGCCCTATCCTAATAGTCCTGTCTGAACAACGACTTGATGTATTCCGTCACTTTAGGACCAACCCTCCCCATTGCTTCTGAAAGAAAAGAGCATTAAACCCATCTACCCCAGGAGCTTTATTCAGGTTCATGTCAAAAATCGCGCGTTTAATTTCGGTATCTTGAATGGGAGTTGCTAAATCCCGAAGAGTTCCGGCGGAAAAGGAAGGGGAGGCTCCTATGGTCCTGATTTGTACTGGCATGACTTCCTTGCTCGTGAACAGATTGGCAAAGTAGTCACGGGCTAAAGTACGTAAACGCCCTGGGTCGGAAACGAAACCCCCATGCGAGTCCTTGAGTCGCTCAATCTTCAGTTTTTTCCGTTTAGCTAACGTGAGGGTATGGTAATATTTGGTGTTCCGATCCCCTTTCGAAATCCATTCACACCAAGCTTTTTGGTGCCAAAAGATTTCTTCCTCACTCAAAACTTGTAGCAGCTCCCCACTTAACTGTTCCTCCAAGGCAGTCAGGGAACCTGTAGTTGACTCGTTTCTTTGAGGAAGATAAAAATAAGCATTAATAATTTTATAATTAAGCACTTTCTATCATCATTTTGTTAAAATTGTTCCCTCGCACTCATAGCCAGCTCAAGTATACATCTCCTTCAAAAGCCTCCATTGCCAGTTCTGAAACTTCTTCAACGAGACAAACAAGGCGCAATATACCGCAAAGCGATGCACTAGCTAGAATGTTTTAGTTTTAAGCTTTTTACTCTGTAAACAAAAAAAATGTTAATGGTGATATCCATGCACAGATGCTCTATCGTTTCTTTTATAATGTCATTTCACGTAGTAAGTAATTCTGAGAAAAGAGAATCTCTATTCAATAAAAACTTCATACTTCTATATTAGTAAAGAGAAGATAATGTCTATTCAATAAATAATTTAATTTTTTCTTTCTTTTAACATAAATGAATATATTATTTGATATATTAACATAATCTTTTACTAAATTTATTTGTTATTTAGATGTTTAATGTTAATAATCTTAACAAAAATTTAATAGAGGGAACTTTAATTTTAAAATTGTCGTTTATAGGAGGAGATAAATTATAAATATTCACTTTTTATCATATTTCAAAATTAATGATTAATAATAGTAAATTTATATAAAATAATTTCACAATAACCTCTAGTGAAAATAAGTTAGGAAAGAGAGTCAAAATTGATTTATAATTTTTGGCTTATATTCATTCTCTAAACTCAATTTGAGAATTTATTATTTTCTTTGTTTAATGGGCTAAGAGTAACCCTTCGTACAATATCTTATTTGTCACTGTCTCTCTCACTCAAATAAAGGTCATTTTGGTCTTTTTACCTTAATTTGATTCATGCCTCCTGTCATCTAATCTCAATAATTGGGGAATCTGTCCTACTTTTAGTAATGTCAATTTTTGCAATTCCTCTTCACTTTAATAAATTGATGCTCCCATCCTTACCTGCTCCAGCGCCCTCTCCCTTACCATCCATCACCATCCTTGCATCCTCAATCCCCCCAAGCCCCAAACTCCTTCGACTACTAATCCAAGTACCTCAAATTAACAACATGTACTAGCTTTAGAATTTTAACTAGTTGCACCTTACTTGTTTATCAACTTGAGGCTTAACTGGAGAAAAGTGGTGGAAAGGTCCTTCGAAAGCTTTCTCCAACACTTGTCTCCATCTAAGTCGAATGGTAAAGAGATAGTGTCTCTAAAGATTGTAACACTTCAGAAGGGAGCTAAAGGCCAGGACATCTACTTTTGTTAGTTTTTTTTGGGAAATTAACCACCTTTTTTTACAGTATAGAGATGGAGTTTAAAATCATAAAAGGCAAAGGACTGGAAGAAGTTTTATTAACTAAAGATAACTTGTTCCTGTTCAAGTTAAGTACTGGAAAAGCAACCAAGGAAGTTCTTAGAGTAGGCCCTTCACGCATGCAAAGTACTCCTTATTTTTCTTTAACCTTGGAAACTAAGTATCACTCTAGATAACATCACACAAGAAAATGTCCCATATAGATCAACTTTCATGGAGTCCCACTTGAGTACTGTTCAACAAAAATTTTGAGCTTAATTTTGAGCTATGTTACGCGATCTGTGTGCTTGAATGAGATGACAACACTGAGGAAAAGAGTTGGGCTTGGTAAACTTTGCGTGAGTATGGAATTAAGTAAGTTGCTACCTAAAATGGTGTCATTCATGAGACTGGGAGAGGGAAACATATTAGTAGAAGACTATATCCATATTAATTACCAATGGAAACCCACCCTAAGTAACAAGGCAAGTAATGGAGGGCTACTAGAAAAAAAAAATTCAAAAGAGGAGACTAAGAAGAGTTAATGGGGTTAGACATGGAGGGTAAGCAATCAAAAACAATACAGGTCCTATAATTAAGGCTATCAAGGAAATGGTAGGCTCTAAAAAGGTGCAGGAGGAGAAAAATGGTGAAGGTAGCAAGGACAAGACTATTAATGATTAACACTTTGTGACAGAAGCTAGCTTAAGCAGCCATACCCCCGTCTGCTCAGTAGTGGAAGAATCATAAATGACCAAAAGTAGCAAATCACCAACAAAAACAGTAGAGGGATAGGGCTGAAGAATTCAGAATCGATACAAGAAGAATAGCAAGAAAAAGGAATAAGGTTGGTAAAGCTAACAAAAATCCCCCAATGTCCCTATTAACATGGAATGTTAAGGCCATAAATTGCCCTAAAAAGCAATAAGCCTTAAAAGGGTTCATTTTGGACAATAACCTTGTGATATTGGGTTACTTGAAACCAAGCTAAACAAGTAGAAATTTGGCAAAGAATGCCTCATTGATATAAGTAATCGAAAAAGAGACGAATCATAGCAATAAAGGGTGTAAATCCTTTATATATATAATGAAATTTTCCTTAATAAAGGAAGAGATCAAGAAGCTTAAAAATAACATCATTAAATGCACACACCAAAGTGTAACATAGGCCAACAGGAAATTAGAAGTGATATGTGCTTAATTAATTATACATTTACTCCTTAACACTTAGTGATTGATGCTATGAAATGTTTAAGAAACTCATTTGTCTTTGTGGAACAAGAAGGAGATGGGTTGGAGTGAAGATGGGACAAGAAAATGAGCAATTTGTATGACCTGCAAGATGCAAGGTCGTCCACAATTTTGAAAGAAGCATTATTTTGAAGATGCACAGTTGGATGCACGGCCATGCATCTAACTGTGCATCTTTCCAGTAACCTAATTTTTGGTATAAATCGACATTTAAGAGGCTAAAGGAGTTAAGGAGCATGAGAAAGGGTAGAAACCTTACTCATTTGGAATCTATGGAGGGCTAATCTTCCTTCTTCCCGTTCGAAGGTGAAATCGAAGTCGAGGATTACATTTAAGCATCTCTTCATTATGCATTATTGAATCTCTCTCTCTCTAGGGATTGTTTATGTTATTCTTTACTTATTGATTTGGGTATTTGTTTAAGGATGATCTGAATGTTTCTATTAGATTGTTTTTATATAAACTCATTGTTAGAATCTCAAATACAATACGTATAGTTGTGTTTTGAATTCATTTGTAGCAACTAATGATATTGAATCATTCGGGATCACGTAACATAGGTTAAATGACTCGAGCTTGTGTGGTTGTTGCCTAGATTAATTTATTTTCCTTATTTGTAATGCGGTTGTCCTACTAAATTTAGAAAGCTTGTATTAGATTGTTCGATAGCTAGGTTTAGTTAAAGAGCTTATTTTGATTAAACATGATCTAAGGAAAAACTGGAAGCTAACAAAGATTATTGTTAATTTACGATTAATATTTTTTAAGAGAGGTGTCAAAACAACAAGTCAATGAAGTATGTTTATTTGTATATAGGTTGAGATTAAACCAAGAACCAAATTCCAAAATCATTCATCAATTTTTTCACTTTTATGCCTTTTAATTTGATTTGCTTTCCTCAGTTCAATTTTACTTTATTTTTTTATTTGCTTCCAACCAAACACCCCTCCCCCCCAATATTTGAAACATTAATTCTTTTCATTACAAAAGCTACATGTACATTCCGTATGGATCCCTACTCACCACTGCTATAAATCTTAGTATGGAGAGTTAGGTTTTATTTTATGGTGCATTCAATATGCATCAAGAATTTTGGTGTCATTATCGGGGATTAATATCCATTACATTTTTTAATATATATATTTATTTTATTTTTATTCTTGATTAATTTCTTTTCTTTTTTTTAGTTACTGTTCATGACACGATCTTATCACTTTGAAGAACTGAAATTTAATCCAGAAATTGAAAGAAGTCTTCACAAATTGAAAAGAAAAGTTGCACAGAGTTCCGAGGATCCGTTACCATCTGATAGGAAAATTGTTTCTTCGCCTGGACTCCAAATAGCCTTAGATTTGTATTCTAATTCATCTAGTGATTTCATTTTTGAAACAGATTCTAACATGCTAAAGCAAAACAATGATTGCACTCTTAAGCAGTTGGCTACTCCTGATCTCAACCATCAACCTTTGTGCATTGATTTTCATACTATTAATGTTGTTTTTGAGCTTAAATCTGGTTTAATCCATCTTTTGCCTACTTTTCAGGTGTGTCAGGTGAAGATCCTCATAAGCATCTCAAGGAATTTCACATAGTCTATTCTGGCATAAAGCCAGCTGGGGTAAAAGAAGAGCAGATTAAGCTGAGGGCATTCCCTTTCTCATTGGGGGACACCGTCAAGGATTGACTCTACTACTCACCCTCCGGATCAATCACTACTTGGAATGAGATGAAAAAATTTTTTCTGGAGAATTACTTCCCTGCCTCTCGAGCTACAAATATTTAGAAGGAAATATGTGTAATTAGAAAGTACAATGGGAAGACATTATATGAATTTTGGGAGCATTTCAAGAGACTGTGTACTAGTTGCCCTCATCATCAATCAATGAACAACTCTTGATCCAATATTTTTATGAGGGACTTCTACCACAAGAAAGAAGTATGATAGATATAGCAAATAGAGGTGCATTGGTAGATAAGACATCTCTTGAAGATAGAAATTTAATTTCCAACATGGTTGTTAACTTTCAACAGTTTAACATTCGAGAGGATCTCGAACCATTAAAAGTCAATGAAGCTAGTACTGTCACATTGGAGCAACAAATAGTTGAATTGACATATTTAGTGAGATAGATGGCTGCAAATGGTACTCAACAAGTAAAAGCATATGATATTTTCACAATGGTAGGACATCCAACAGACATATGCCTAACCTTGAAATAAACACCCACGGAACAAGCAAATGCTTTTGGAAGTTTTCTAGGTCAACCACAAAAGAAGTATGATCCTAACTACTCCCATGCACACAATTCAGGATAGAAGAATTCTCCATTTAACAGTTATAGACAATAAGGACAATAACAAAAAAGCTCCTACCAATAACCATTTCAAGGCCAAGCTCCACCATCAAACTCTGGACCTTCGTAGGAGACATGATGAAAACAATGGCTCATAATACATGTTGGACTAAAAGAAATTTCTTTTATTTGATTTTATTTTCTTAGAATTTAGTCACAAATTTAGTGAGCGTAAGTAGAAATTAGAATTGTTGAATGGTAATTTTAGAATTAAATTAAAGTATGGTTAAGGTATTAGATTTAAATGGCCTAAGGAGCAAGAAGACTTTACATTAAAATGAGGGGCAAAGTTAGAAGGACACACAAAGAGAAGGGTAAAATTGGAAGACCAAGACAAATTTGGTCTTGAAATAAGAAAGGAGAGAATCGTGAGAAGAGAGAAAAGAAAAGAAGAAAACGTGAAAGAAGAGAGGAGAAGTCGTGGAGAAGAAAGAAAGAAGGGGAAAAAGAGAAAGTCAACTAGCTAAGGTAAGCTCTATCACTTTCCCCAACTAGCTAAAGTAAGCTATATCACTTTCCTTCTTGTTTGGTTAGAAAAAGGAGGTAGGAAGAAATGGGTTTTGTATGTTGGGAATGAAGGAAGGAAGAAGATGATTTAAGAGACCCATTTGATTTGTAGGTTTTCTAAACTAGGTTTTGGTTTTACTAACCTAGATAGACTATGGGTAGGTTAGTTTAAGCTTGATTTTATCCTTTATGTGATTATTGAAGTTTTTGAATTTTATTAGAATATTGGGTTGAATGAATCTTGGTTTATTTGAAGGAAACCAAGAAAATCCAATCCAAGAGCAAGAGGAAAGGCAAGCTTGAATTGGATTTTGGCAAGCGATTTAGGTAGGTAATTTATTTTTAGTTGTTGTGCAATATGAGCAAAATTCCTTGCATGTGTATTGTGTGCTAAAATGGCTTCATTTGAATTATGGTAATTGTTGCAAATGCATTATGATTATGATCATGTTATGTCTTGAAAAATGTCATGGCATTTTTCAAAAATGGAAAAAGGAAAAAGCATGAAAGTATGAAAATGTATGGAAATGAATTGAGCATCGAAATTTGTTTATGTTTGGGCAAGAGAGAGACCATTTCATTAGTCATGTGCACGTTGATCTAAATCCTTCTCCCGGCTGCCCGCTTATGGCATATGAGATCCGAAAAATGGACTCATTTCGTTCATGGTGTAAACTTCGGTTTCTCCATTTCGTTTCACGGAACTCTCGAGCTATTTGTTGTGCATTGCATTTGTTTGAAATTGTTGAGCATAATATGAAATTGAGTGTTATGTTTGGAAGGTTGAATAGGTGTGAGATTGCTTTATATGATGACATACTTGACTATAAGTTGTGAGTTAGAATTGTTGCTGAATTTACATTGCTAGATTAAGATAAGATGTATATGCCTATATGTATATACACATATATGTTTGATTGTGTGGCTCGTTGCCAATGGCTATAAATATATTAGCCGCTGAGCTTTGCAGCTCACCCCATCATTTTCACTCCTCAGGTGCAAAAAGAGAAGGTCAGCGATCCTTGCAAGGTATTTGGACAAATTCCAAGATAGTTAGCTTTTGTAACTAAGTTAGTGACTATATTTTGGATAACTTTATAAGCATATCAAATATTGAGCATTAATTTGTATTTTGTATTAAGTTATTGATTTGTATGTTGATATGTAACTAAAGTTTGCTCAAACTCCATTTTGTTGTGTGAGATTTGGAAATGAAGAAGTTCTTTTGTGTATGTTTATGCCTATCTTGTGGTTGATGTTGGAATTAGAAGTATATGTTAGTGTATGATTGAATTGGATTGGTGATATGTATAAGTGCAGAGTTTTAGTGTGAATGTTGGGATTCTAGGCTTCAGATGTGAAGGTTTCGCTGCGGCGAAGTCATGTCTTGGGCGCAACGAACCGTTCCCAAAGGGTTTTTACACTTGATTTTTGTAACTTCACCGTGGCGAAGCAACAACTGTTTGTCATAGCATATTTGTCCCGCGAGGTCCTTGGGTTAATCTAGGGACTTCGCTGTAGCGAAGCCAGTCTTTCATCACGATGTATTTGTCTTGAAGGCTCTGTCAGCTGAACCTTAAACCTTTGCTGTGGCGAACTTCTGTCAAAGGGTTCTTGGAATTGTTTCCATACCTTCGTCGCGGCGAACGCACCAATTGCTACCGCTGAATTTCTTATAAATTGAATGCTTTCAACTTTCCTTTCGTCTAATCCTTACCCAACGGCCTCGAATGGTCTCCTCAGGATAGGTAACGGGACCTGACCCCAATATAGAGATCTTACTCAAGGGCCATGATTGTGTCATATAGACCACAATTATGGCCAACATCAAGAAAAACACAGGGACACTTCCAAACTCAAGTTTTTGAAGAGCTTTTTGATCTTTTCGGACCCCAGAAGGACCTTAAATAGAAAACCCTATAAGAAGAACAAGTGGTGAACAGAAAAATGGAGTCTTCATTCAGCCACACTTGAAACCCTAAATAGAGAATATCGAGAGAGAAAGGGAAAAAAAAGAAGGAAAAGGAAGAAGAAGGAAGTAAAAACGGTCTTGATATGCTTCCTATATTAGGAGGCTTTCCAATGCTGCATCTTCCCAGATCGTCCATTCTAAGTTTTTATTTCCTTTTCGTTTCACTTTTATTCATGTATAAAGTTGGGATGGATTGTATGATGATAGATGGTAGAATGATGATGATGTTCTAACTCTCCTTCAGGATTTTATTTTGATTTAATGTTATTAGAGTTGATTTTGTGTTATTTGAATTGGGTATTGTGATTTGTTGCATTTCTTGCATAATTCGGTAATAAACTAAGAGGGTGAACTGTATAAAAAATGATTGGATCAAAATAATGAGAGTTAGGCGATTCAACAAAACCTATAACTAATCATATCGGTAATTATACTGAGAGAGATCCCGTGTGAGACCTGATAGTTTATTAGAGTGTTTTAGATCTAATTAGGATTATGAGTCTTTTGTAATTGAGAGATTACAAATTTCATAATTCAATTAGGGTTTAATGGTTATAACTTGAGAGAGAGTAATAAGCCTTACGATTAATTAGAACCGACACCCCCATTAACACATAATCGGCTAGGTTATCGTTAATGATAGGCAAAATCTCTTTTCTCATAACTTGGTAAATTCTTTGGTTAATTTCCATTGTACTTCCTTGTTACTCAGTTGTTAATTCCTTCATGTTTAACTTTTGATTTAATAGGTTCAATTCAGTTCTCGTATTTACTTTCTATGGCATTGTTTATTTTTAGTTTCATATCTTTTTAGTCTTATATTTTTTTAAGGATTTAGATTATTCTCTCTCCTCGGGGATTGAAACCTTTAATACTACGCTATGAACCTTGCGCTTGCGGAATATTGAAGGTTTATAATATTAAAACTTACCCCAATCAAAACACTAACAAATACATCAAAGCACCTCATAAATATAAAATTGAAGCTCAACATCATATTCCAAGCCACAAAACATTTAAAATGCAAATATTTACTAACTAACATAGTTATACCTAACCACGCACTAAACAATCAAATTAACAACCAAAACACACTAAACTACCCACGAAAACACGATGCAATCTACACCTATCAACATCCCCACACTTAAATGTTTGATTGTCCTCAAGCAAACAATAATAAAAAAACAAACATCAACAACCAAAACACAAAACACGCAAACAATAATAAAAAAAACAAACATCAACAACCAAAACACAAAACACGCAAATACGATAATGAGGCAATAGTACTAGACTTCAAGAAATGAATTTAACTTCGAATACAATCCCTCAAGTTGTTTTAACTTATTAACTTGTGCAATCTGTGTCTAAGTTTTTGGACTAAATATGTAAACTAATCAAAATTTTAATGTTAAGTCTATTCACCACTATCACTTGCATACACACATTGATAATTATTTTGTCAAATGAAAAGTGTAGCTATTCCTAAATAGGTTTTCATGAAAAAACAAGCTACTAACAAGTTTGATAGGTTTTTAATTGAAAACATTCTTTTTGTTGATTTTTAAGGACATAAACCTAGTCTTTTTATGTGGAAGCAAACATTTATAATGAATGTCGATCCAGTTACTTAACTAGGTCATGTTGTTATTAAGTGGCTTGGTTGGAATGCCATTATAGCCTTTTGACAAGAAAGCACACATTTATGATATGTGTCAATCCGATTACTCAGTTACATTATATTCTCAACTGGCTACTAGCTCTATTCATAACCCGAAGGATAGTGGAATAATTATTTCATTGAACTTTTTTTTGCCTACCATATTGCTTTTTCTAATTATTCTCATGAAAATATACTAATAATGCCACTTATTTGATTGGCCTAAAACTATAAATGAATATGGTAACTTCCTAGGGTGAATAGTCAAACATAGTATTCTAATTAACTGGCATATTTAGCCTTAAGTAACTTAGTTCACTAATTTC
>JANITX010000004.1:8040087-8065029 GCA_027564395.1 Erythroxylum ulei | reverse complement strand
TCATTTTTGCCTTCTGTCTGCTTTTTCCATTTTAGCTTCCCCATTTGTTTTTCATCAAAATCATTTAATGAAGTCATTCTGACTTAACACTAACAACTCAGGAAAATTCTCATGAAAGTCTTATGAAGAGATAATTAGGGTCATAATGGCGTACCTAAGATCGAATAAATTATTGTGGAATCAAAATCTATTACTTAGAGTATCCTTCTATCTATGGTTGGCAGATAAGGGCAAGTTGGGAACTTTGGAACAAATCAAACACATTAATATGGTTAATATGTGTTCCTAATGCAACAACAACTATGAGTCAATGGAACACACATTTATCTCCCTTATAACATTTATATTCATTGTGTGTTTCCATGCTTGCTATGAGAACACATATTTGACAACATTTATATTCATTGTGTGTTTCCATGCTTGCTATGAGAACACATATTTGACCATGCTTGCTATGAGAACACATATTTGTCAAATATGTGTTCTGATAGCAAGCATGGAAACACACAATGAATATAAATGTTATAAGGGAGATAAATGACAACTTAAGAGATTGCTTTGACTGGGTTATATCCACCAAGATGCCAATAGATGATAAAGTAGTCATAACAATTGCATTTGGATCATGCATGTTCAAACTTTAGCAGGAAAGGAATGAAAGAGTATTTAGGAATATCCCAAATTCAAATGGTTAGGTTAAAGATGAAGTTATTCAGTAGGTTAAGGAGCAGTTATGATGAACTCAAAATTAAGGAATGTAGTAATCAATTAGTAATATCATGACGAGTCAAAGACAATTCAAGCAGATTGTAGCAATATGTAAAGCTTTAAAGTTAAGATAAAGGAGAAACCCTTACTTGAATTGCCACAACATATTCAAAAATTGGAAGGGAAAGGAGGAAAACACTAACATTCCAATAGCCACGTTCGAGGTACCAAAGCCACGAGGCCCCAATAAGGAACATTGATTATGGTGCAAGCAATGCAAAAGTGTAAGAAATTAGGTCAAAAGCAAAAAGGAGTTGAAAGAAGAATCAAGAATAAAGAAAGAATTTATTGGAAAAAGTTGAGCATGTCCCTAGCTATGTCAAGGGGAGAACAGAAGTTCTCAGTTCATCCAATAGTGAAGCCACTAACCACTAACCATCTTGATGTAATATGTGAAAAGAAAAGCATTAACATTGATTAGCAAAAGTAAATAGAGAAAGAAGAAACAGAAAGTAGACACAAGAAACTCTTAACATGCGACCATCAAGAAGAAGTACCTAGAATGCAGCATGCAAGAGTGTAGAGTAGGAAGAATGGCGTGTAATAAGAAAGGAAATCTGTCAAAAAACAAGGGGAAACAAAATGACAAGCCTAATTTAGGTCAGCCCATCCAATTTAGCTCGAAACTAAGCCTGATTCGAAACCCAATTTTTAAAATTTTTGAGCTCAATGTACATCAAGTCAGGCTAAATTTGCTAACTTCAAACCGGCCGAGCTGGTTACGAAAGCAGTATAACTATCCAAAGTCCAGATAGACTCGTCGTACACGAAGGGTGCATCTAGCCAGCAAGCTAGCCAGGCTGGAGCGAAGCCGTTATAGTTGTTGAGAGACGACTTTCTCTCAGTTTAAGGAGAACCCTTTAACTAAGTTCGAGTAGAAAGTGCGAGAGTGACTTTTTAAGCCATGCCATTGATATTCCCTTACTGGACATACAGGCGAAAAGGCAAGGACCCCAAAACGACCAGATACAAAAAAGGTACAAAACACAAGCATAATTGTGTGTCTCAGAGGTTTCCGTAACTCTTCATTTTCACTAAATTCCGAATGTGACTCAAATCCGATCGCAAAACAGAGGTAAAAATTCTATATTTCCTTCTCATGACCCTTTTCTCCATCTTTTTTTAATTTCTTTCTTTAGTTATAATTCTTGTTTCCTGACGATCGATCAAACCGGTGATCACTGATTTTATAGAAATTTTCGTTCTTACTGCGGTTTTGCTCTTGATCCGTTTGTTTTTGAGCTGCACGTATTGTACGGAGTTGGGGAGTACGAGTATGTACATGTAAACGCTGATTTGTGTTGATGATCCTTTGTTAGCTCGGGAGATTGTGTGCTGCTGTGCTTTGTTTGTGCTGGGTGCTTGTGCAGTCAATTTTACTACTTCTGTATCTTTCTCGCGCTACTTTGATGTTAATTATCTAATCCCTAATGCTTGTTTGGTGTCACTGCAGCTCATTCCCAAATCTTAATCTGGTATATGCATGCTATAAAGATTTTCTTGCAGATGTACTTCTCTATATGATTGATGGTGTAATTCAGTCTGTAAGTGAGTGCTGGGCACAGTATGCTCGTTTCTGGAACACTTTAACATAGAGATTTGGATCAGTTTGAGATGCTTATAATTTACCATGCTTGTTTTGTTTGACATTTTCTGCAACCTGATACTAGCCCCTAAATTGTAAGTGATCAGGTTTTTTGTTAGGAGGACTGCTGATACGATATGTGAAGCTACTAGAAAGTTTTGGCTGTTATAAATGTCGTGGGAATGTATATTACAAGGCAATACTCTCTAGAATTCATGTTGATTGGGTTCTGAAGAAAATGTTAGTCACTTCATGGTGATGATATGTCCAAAGGTCCAACTTATCTTCAGACAACCTGCTTTTGGAAATCAAGTTATTATATGGGGAGGATTTTCATGTGACTAGAATTATTTGCTTCGCGGCACTTTTGTGTCAATGGGTATTCAAAAAATTGGTCACAGGATTTTTAACTGCAGCAAATCTTCTTACCCTTTCAAATCTGCAGCCAAGGAGTGGGAAGATAGCCCTTGTTTTGGATTTGACTTTGAGGATGATCCTGATGATTGTGATCTTGAAGAATTCAATTGTGAAATAAGCATGGTGGAAGGTGAGCTATGCAGCATACCGTATGATCTATATGATCTGCCAAATTTGAGGGAAATATTATCTCTTGACACATGGAATTCATGCTTAACAGAAAGAGAAAGGTTATATCTATCAGCTTATCTCCCAGATATGGATCAACAGACATTTCAATGGACTATGAAGGAGATTCTTGGTGGTAGTGATATGTTTTTTGGGAACCCAGTGGACACGTTCTTCAAAAGATTGAAAGGTGGATTCTATCCCCCGAAGGTGGCTTGTCTAAGACAGGGTTTGCTGTTTTTACAGAAGAAAATGTACTATCACTCCTTGAGGTCCCACCACACCAAGATGATAAAAATGTTCATAGACATGAGAAATATGTGGGATCTGTGTGATAGAAGTCCTGGCGTTGAGGAAAGGATCTCTATATGGAAAAGAAGGAGAAAACAAAGGGATGCCTATTTGCTTGATCTTAACAAGTTCCCAAAGGATGATAACGTACTAAATGAGGAGGTTAACCTGGATTTAAAGGAACTGAAGTCATTGCAAATTGAAGGCATAAAGGATAATTTGCACGGAGTGCCTGCCAATTGCAAGCGCTACGTAGGTAAAACCTGTCTTGCAAAAGGGGTTTTGAAGGTAAATCCACGTGTAAATAGTTCAGTCCGAATTCACAATCCAGTGAATGGTGCTCTACGCTCTGTTCCTAAGGGAGTATTGAAGATATTACCAAAAGTTCCTTCTTACCCCGAGGTCCAATCAGCAGAGTTGCTTAGAGCAGCAAGAGCAGCACGACAAGACTCTCTCATAAAAACTCAAGGTGTAACTGGTTTTCAGTTTTCTGCTTTGCCAGCATATGTGCACTTCCCAGGTGCTTCTGCCCTCTATGAATCCCATTTATGGCAGAAGATTGATGGCCGCAGCGAGCATTCAACTCTGAACCAAAGTCATTGTGTACTGAATCAACAAGACAGTGTTGCAGGAACCATCAATGCCCCAGAAAGCTCTACTAAAAAGCTTAAGAAAGATGCGCATTCAGATGTTTCTATTCCAGTAGAATGCAAACTGATCGGAGGTGATGTTGGAATACACCTTGCAAACAAATATGAACTGTCAGTGGATCCTGTATATGCAGGGATGCCTGTCTTTCGTGGCAAAGAGTTCTGGTTAAATATGAGCAGCGGAAGTAGTGACTTTCCACTGAAATGTTTGGAATTACACCCTTTTGATACTCAATATCGAGGAGGGGAGCAATGCTTGGCACCCACAAAAAATGAGTTTATATCTAGCCAGGCAAAAATTACACAAGCCGTTCCAAGAATGTCAGACGTTGGCCGTGGTGAGGAAGAAACAATAATGACTTCTTCTTTGGATCAGCTGACAGGCGAGAGTAACTGCACTAATGTCAGGGAATCAAAACTACTACTTGGAAAATCCTCTCTTTCACAAGGGTTTAAGGACGGAACTGTACCACCTTTAACGTACAAACGAAGGAAGGTTCTTTCTAAGGTTAACCCGTCAGATTCTAACAAAACACTTACAGCAAGGGAAGATTTGATTTCCGCAGTTCCAGAAGAACCGAATCAACACCTTAATGAGGTTGCTAAAGCAATGAATGTAAAATTCACATGCTGAAAGATGCGGCTTGAACAAGGAAACCTTAACAGTCGTGCAATGAGTGACAGTAGGTAAACATGCATTGTATAATCACTTCGAAGTATATGTTTTCTGATCTATGTAAAACCTAGTGGTTAAAGAAAGTTATAGCTCCAACATAACCCCATCTTCAAACGTAACTGGATGTGTATTCCTCTACCCTTTTCATCAGTGAATTATGCATCTCCTTTTCTAGTTGACTACGTGGTTTTGCAGGTCTCCAGTTCAGGTGTGATCGTATTCTCCATTGGCATTTTCGTAATTGATCAACGAGGCAACTTTGAGCATGTGGTTGAGTCATTTGGACATTCTTTTCTATCTTAATCCATGTTTAAGGTTCCCTTAGAATTCGCACTCAGTGTCGTAAGAATTTCAAAGGGATGAACGACATGAGAGTGGACACACCTAGCACTACTGCACTGGGTTAATATAATCAACGTAAGAAAGTGGAAAGACCAGGGTTGATTAACTCAGTTTTAGTGGTAAATATTTAGGACTTATTCAAAGGGATCGAGCTGAAAAGTTACGCTACTATATGGGCCTATAAAAGGCAGCAAAGCAGATTTGAAACCTAAACACAAACTCTAATTCCTTGTAAAACTTAAATTAATATTTAAAAATATGATCAAAAATTAAATTAGAAAAATAAAACGTTTAAAATTTTAATTACTATTTGACTAAAATAAAATTGATATATAATAAAGATATAATAAAATTGAAGAGTTTAAAATAGAATTGAAGAAGGTGGTTATTATTTTCATTTATTGAAGAGATTGAAATCTAATTAAAGGAGACTGTAAAATGAAAATCAATTAATAATTATGGCTTATAAAAATTGGTTAGTTTACAAAAATTGATCAATTAATTAATTTTTATTAATAAAGGTTATTAAAATAAATCGAACTGATAAATTAAACAATTCAAAATTTTTACAATTAAACCGGTCAAATCGGTTTAATTTTTTAATCATCGGCTTAAACAGGTGCAAATAGGTACCAAGCGTTCATTTTTGCATAATGAATTTTAGATTGTTTAAAAAAAGTTCTTAAGAATGGAATCAAATAACATTTGTTCCACGCATTGTCATTGTAGAAATGTAACAATTTATGTTTTATGTGCCGTCATTGTGGTAACTTGACAAAGTAACAGAATTTGTTGACGTTTAGATGAGAATTTGTTTATTTGTTATTCATATATGTTATTACTTTAGAAAGAAATAACAAAATATTGTGTTTTATCATCTTTCTCGTTGAACTTCTTGTTTGGATTTTGGTCTGCATGTCAGTTTCCATACGTTAAAGAATTTCTTTTCCTAATGCACAATATCAATGAATTGTTATGATGATTCAGATACTGATAGTGGAGATTCACAAGGAACTATTGTTTCTAATCCTACTGATGAAGTTCCCGTGTGCCCCTCGAGGTCTCGACATGATATCGGAATCAGTCAACAAACTCATGCTACTCATCAAAGAGTAGCCTTTTCTCTTTGCAGACACCAAATCTCAAGGCTTGCCTAAACTTAATTTCAGTTGTTCCGATTAGACAAGAAGCAAGAACTTAGAAGCGTAAAAGAAACCATCACTAGTAGTAAAATATTCATCATAGAAGATGTAGGCTGAGCTTTTGGTGGAGATGAAGGTGATTAGGATTCAATTCTTTCCTAAGTGTACTATATAGAACTAGCTTATTATCCAATTTTAAACATGTCTGCTGGCTAATCAAAATGCCTATTCCATTTTCATTATTCCTTGTCCCTACAGTCTTATCACTATAGAGAAATAACAAATTTTCACATTTTGTATCATCTTTATTGTTGGAACAAGGAAAATGAGGAAGAGTGACAAAAAAGAGAAGAGGAGTAGGTCTGCATGTTCTCAAAGAAGTGAGAACAATTAGAATGTGAGTGATTTGAATAAAGTGAGGTAAGTTATTTTTCTAAATTTAAAACTGATTTTTTAGAGTTTTTGATGATAGTATTAACAAAGTAAATTAGAATGATTGAATTTATTATATAAATTAAAAGGATTGAATTTGTATGGGAATAATGGTGGTGTTTTAATCCCTAAACTTTTAATTATGTAAAATAGAATTATTAAATTTGTGACCATAAAATCACATATTCGAATCACAGAAACAATCTCTTTGTAAAAATTACAAAGGAACGAATGCGTACATTAATGACCCTCTTCTGACTCTCACAAAAAGAAAAGCCTTGTACATTAGGGTATGTTGACTTGATTAAAGGTTTTCTAACTAGATAAATTTAGAACTGGATGAAGATCAAAATATTCTTTCATTTCATTCATGCTTGATAAAGTTCCTCTAAATGTTTATACATATATGTTTTCCTTATAAGATTATGCACTTTTTGTTAATGGACCTTATGTAAAGTAACAACTCAAGCTTATTCTCTTTAATTTTTTCGATTGTACCCTTTTTTTCAATTGTCTTTATGATAACCCCACACTTTACTTCATCATATAAAAAACCCATATGAACTTATTATGTACCTTTGTCATTTGCTGCTTAAGGATATTGTTCTTGGCAACCCCAACAGTTTAAAATGTTTAACTCATTTCTTCTCTTTGCTTAAATTCTTGAATAAAGTAAAGCCTATCATCATATGTTGCTTTTCATTGTTCATTATCTCGATGCTATTGGGTACTTTTAGCACAAGATTTTTAACTATATTAACTCATTTCTTTAGTAGTAGGAGGTAGCAAATTAAGCAAGAGTTGGAGAATATCTAAATGCATAATTTGAAGACAATACATGCATATTGTAACCTCGCGTCATATTTATGTAATACATCTAGATAATGGTTATATTTATATATAGTACATGTGTATTGTTTCGAATTTACTGGTTTATAAACGTGGACTTATTTGAGTTAATTACCTTTGTCAAATGTATTAGAAGTAACTACTAAGGTTTTGTTTATTTTTGTGTTGGTTTTGAATAATCTGACATTAAATAATCTAATATTGTATTACAATCCCTAAGGTTTTATTTAGAGATATTGAATAGTTTGACATATAAATGTGCTTTTAAGGCAAGATATTAAAGACACTAATAGATAGAGATGCGTAAGTTGAATAGTGTAGTAATTGTATTGTCTTCTATGTTTGAAAAATATGATATACATTAGGGACACTCTTGACACTATGATATTTTTCTGTCTTATTAATATTCATTTTCTTGTTTTAGAAATTCAATTGAATAATTAAAACTATTTTATTATGAGGGACAAATTGATAGAGACAACTCATTTGAATATATTAGTGGCACTAAAAATTTAATGGAAAACATTGACCTAAACAAGTTATATTAGCTTGGTATTAAGGTAATTACTAAGCATAATTAGTGTGATGGGTTAGATAAAGTGCACTATAGGCAACCAAATAAACATGAAGAAGGTGAGGTAGTTAAAATTAAAGATGATGGAAAAAATTTAATCTCTACTATTTTAAAACATAGAAGTACGGATGTTTATTTTAAAGGCGAGTACAATGCAGATAAAACATCAAAAGTAGAAAATGTGGATGATGAGATTGTTGCCAATAAGTTCCAATAAATTTTATATAAGAAGACAATAATTACATAAAAGATGAACTACTTGTTCTAAGAGTGAATAATATGGATGATAGAGACTATAATGAAGAAAACATTATAATGTTAATTGAAAATGATGATGTGCTTATTGCCACTGGTGGTTTGTTTATTGAAGATATGGCTATTGTTATTGATGGTGTACCTACTACTACTAATGGTATGCCTACTAAAACTGATGGTATACCTACAGAAGTTGTGTCCAATGCTTTTGTTATAAATGAGGTTAATGATAATGAATTTTTGACTAAGCTTGGATTATGAAAATGGAAGAGATGATGAGCTATAAGTTGTTATGTCAAAATACATCAAAAGAAAGTACAAAAAAAGAATTAAATATGAAGTTGTTAGCAATAAAGATGGGGATGAGGTTGTGATTGATGATATTATATACCATGAAAGTGAAAAAGGAGATGAAGATGAATAAGAAGGTTTTTATTCTGGAAAAAAGAGTAAGCATATTAAGAGTGGTAACTTAAGTTAGTACTGCACAAGTTTAGATGAAGATGCTAATAGTGTAATGAGAAGTAAGTGCAAAAATATTATTTATGATAAATAATCTAATATTCTAGCTTGGACTATAGGTTTGAAATTTAAAAAGTTGAGGTAAATTAAGCATTTATTAAATATTCTATTATAGAGAGTTTGATTCCAAATTTTAAAAAAAGAAGTCTTAAGTGAAAGTGAGATATGGACCACAATGCCCCTAGTTACTTTTTTACAAATATTAAGAGAAATGATTTTTTTTGGTTGAAAAGGTTAGAACTTTCACACAATTATACAACAACTAACATTAACAAGGTCATTGATAAGATGTAATTTGTTTATATTAATTAGATTCATCTCTTTTTATTTGCATTGATTTTAGTGCTTAATTGGTAAAATTAATACTAATTTTATTTTAGGAGGAGATAAGTGGAGATTAGAGTATTATTTCTCAAAGCCACGAATTTTTAAAAGATAAAGTCAAAGATGATAAATTGTTAAAGCGCATAATGTGAGATCGAACCAGATTCACTTTAAGAAGTTTAGTTCAATTAAAACATTTATTCCCAGCCCTATTATGTAGGGAGTTTGATTTGTTTAAAAGATTATCTCTAAAATATTGAAAAGGGCTAGTTTTTGAGTAGAAGAAGAAGATAAAAACATAACACCCTCCTTTATTATTATTCCCTTTTTTATTTTCTTTTCTTCATTCATCTATCTTTGGTATGGAACCATAGTCATATGTGGCTAAATCTGAATCTTTTGATTGAAGAAGAATTGAAACTGTAGTTATAGCATTATCTAAACCTAGATCTTATTTTAATTCAATTAGTTCTTGCTTCTTGTTCTAATATTTCATGAGTAATTAATATTGATTGATCTAATAAACTAATTCAATGTTGATTATTTCATTATTATCCATAAGTTTAATGATTCATAATTGTAATGAATAATTAGTACAAGTAGCAAGTAGATTATTTATGCTTTTGTATATTTAACTTATGAGAAATGAGAGAATTAAATTGAATAGTTGTAATTATCTCAATTATTTAATTTAGGGTTTAAACTTTTCGATGAAGGTTATTGCTATCATTTAATTGAAATGAAATGCTACCATACCCAATCAACTAATGGTAAGTTTTGATTTGAATGCTAGGTTTGAATTAATTAATTTAGAAAAATTGAAACTTATTATGACTATGCTAAAGGTTTCAAACTAATTGCTTGAGTTATGAATATTGATTTCCTTTTGACCAATGAACAAAGTTACAGTTGAATGTGATCATTCCCTTGAATCAAATTAAGAAAAATTAAATATCTCGTATTTACACTCAATTGATTTATTTTGATCCTTATTAATTTTAGGAAATTAGTTAATTAATCCTAAAACCTCCATTATATTTTCCATGACTACTATAGAAGTTAGTGAATCAGTGATTAATTTTATGGGTTTCAACAACTTGTTTGGTGTTATTACTAGGGATCTATTTTAATTTCTTAATTTCTTTGATTTATTTTACAATTTATAGCTAATCTCTTATCTTATATGACTCGTTCTTCTCAACCAGATGCATTGCAATATAATCCATAGATTGAGAAGATGACTTATAATTTCAGAAAAGAGACTAAGGAAAAAGTGAAAGTAAAGATAGATTTAAAAATTGATGAAGATTCTAATTTCCAAGAATTAAGTTAAAGAAAGATAGCAAATCCAAACACTAGAACATCAAAAGAAGTTGGTTGTACCAAATTTGAATCAATAGCCCTTATGTATAAGTTTTCTAGATATTGAGGTACAATTTAACTTGAAATCTAGTTTGATTCACTTACTCCTTATCTTTCGTGGTCTTACAAGTGAAGACCTGTAAAAACACTGAAAATAATTCCATGTTATTTGCTCTTTAATGAATCTACAGGGAGTAACAAAAGAGAAAATTAATCATAGAGCCATTTGGTTCTTATTGAAAGATAAGACAAAAGCTTTCTTATCTTCTCTCTAACTCAATGACAACATGGAATGAAATGAAAAGTTGTTCTTGGAGAAGTTCTTTCCTACATCGTGAGCTGCCAATATAACAAAAGAAGATATATGGGATAAGATAATTCACTAGAGAAATATTTTAAGGATATTGAGAGAAGTTTAAGGAATTATATGCTAGCTGGCTACACCAACAGATTACTGTGCAACTTTTAATTTCATATTTTTATGAAGGGTTACTACTAATAGATAAGACTATGGTCGATGAAGATCATGAAAGAGCTTTGCTAAACAAAATGCCAGAAGCAGCCAAGCAATTGATTTCAAACATGGTTGAAAATTTTCAACAATTTTGGACAAGGATGGATAGAGTTGTTAAACGCATGAATGAGGTTAGTACTACTAACTTTGAGGATAACATTTTAGATTTAACTGCTCTAGTTCATTAAATGATTATAGGTCAATTTCAATTGGCATGAGTGTGTAGAATATGCTCATTCTATGGGCAACTTATGTGCCCTACATTATAATAAGACTCCATTCAAGAAGCTAAAGCAATAGGGGGATTCACAAATTTCCTAGTCAAACTCAACGAAAATATGAGCCTTATTTAAATTAGTATAATCCTAAATGGAAGGATCACTCAAATTTTAGCTATGGAAATCAAGGAGAGGAGTAAAAAAACCAACCTACAAATTTTAATGGATAACCTTAAGCAACTATATATACTCAATCTTAACCTTCAAATTTAAGTATATCTTTAAATCCAATTTTTAAGGCGCTTGTTACTAATTCTCAACAACTTTTTACTAATTCTCAACAATTTCAGCGAGAAATAAAGGCAAGCCTTTAGAATTTAGGAAATCAAATCACTCAATTGGCCACCTTTGTTGGTAAATTGGAAGAAGTATAAGGAAAATTACCTTTACAAATGGTGGTGAATTCTAAGACGAATGTGAGTGTTATAACGTTAGGAACTAGGAAGGAAATTCAATTTAGATGTTCTTTACCAATGGAGGTAGAAAAATATAAAGGAGGAGAGAAGAAAGATGTAACTAAAGTAAAATACGATATTTTTTACCTACTATCTAATGCACGTGTACCTTCTTTCATTTATAGATTAGCTAAATACAAATGGTGGTGAATCCTAAGAAGAATGTGAGTGTCGTAACGTTAGGAAGTGGGAAGGAAATTCAATTTAGATGTTCTTTACCAATGGAGGTAGAAAAATATAAAGGAGGAGAGAAGAAATATGTAACTAAAGTAAAATACGATTTTTTTTACCTACTATCTAATGCACGTGTATCTTTATTCATTTATAGATTAGCTAAATCAAAAGAAAAGGAATATGAGTGAGAGATCTTAGAAACCTTCAAAAAAAGGTAGAAATTAATATATCACTTCTACAAGCCATCAAGCAAAATTTAAACAATGTAAAGTGCTTGAAGGAATTTGTATAATAAAATAAAATTAAAGGATAAAGTGAGAATAATTTTAGCAATGAATGTACCAGTTGTGTTAAATAGGAAATTACTATAATAATGCAAAAATCCATATATGTTTACATTTCCTTGTGTCATTGGTGAAACAATGGTCACATTACTAAACTAGAAGACATTTGGTGATACAAATAGATCATCACAATTTAAAATACTTGATGGATCATAAAATCACAACTCCTTTCCAACAGAATTAGCTGTCAAAGTTGTTAGGTTTTGATTTTTCTATTAAGTACAAAAAAGGAATAGACAAGTTTGCTGCAAAATCTAGGGTGAATAGTTCTGAGCTCTTCACCTTAACCATTTCGTATGTAAGCAAAGGGTTGCTCTCGGAAATTAAAGAAAGTTGGCAATAAGATACAACTCTTCAAAAATTGATTCAGCAAGGTGAGTATAAAGGGACAATTTATACTAGGGTTATTGTTATTTTACGATGGAAAAGGTGTTCGGTGGTTAGTATTTCAATACCACTTCCTCTCAAGCTAATTGATCTATCACATGCATCCACTTAAAGAAGACATTCTAGTTGGTTGGGAATGTATAAAATATTGAGTGCATATTTTTTTCTAGAGGAGGTTACAACAAGATGTTAGAGAGTTTGTAAGTAAATGCGAAATTTGTCAAAGAAATAAAAATGAATACTGCTTTACCTGGGTTGCTTCAACCTTTACCTATTCTTTAACACTTATGGACTGATATTAGCATGGATTTCATAAAAGGTTTACCATTTTTGGAAAGGTACTAGGTGATTTTTCAGTTACTGATAGGATGAGTAAATATGCTCATTTTCTTCCCCTGCATCATCCTTATACTACGAAATTGATTGTTAAAATCTTTATGGATCACATTTTTAAGCTATATGGTATACCATAGATGATTGTTAGTGATAGAGATGCCATTTTCATGAGTGTTTTCCGGAAAGAGTTATTTCGTCTTCAAGATGTTAAGCTACAAGTTTCCATTGCTTACCATCCTCAATCGAATGGACAAATAAAGGTTCTCAATCGCATACTTGAATCATAGCTTCATTGTATATCTTCCGATTGTCCAGCAAATTGGAGTAGATGGTTATCCTTGGCAGAATGGTGGTATAACACTACCCTTCATTCGGATATTAACGTTACTCCATTTCAAGATTTATATGGATTTCCACCTCCAGTGCATACTTCATATTTAACAGGTGACTCATTTATTTTAACAATGGATCGATTTTTGTTAGATAAGAAAGTTATGATCAATATTTTGTGCTTCCCTTTACAATGAGCACAAAATCGTATGAAGCAAATTGTTGATCTCCATCAAAAGGAGAGAACATTTGTTGTGGGAGATTACATTTATTTGAAGTTACAACCTTACCGTCAACAGAGTGTTAAGAGTTGTCAATCGCAAAAGTTGGCTGCTTTGTTCTATAGTCCCTTTAAGATCATTCGTAAGATAAATCATGTGGCATATAAGTTTGATTTACCAACAGATAGTAGGATTCATCTTACTTTTCATGTTTTGTAGCTGAAACGACGAGTCTCTAATTTTACAATATCTTTGTCAGTGTTACCCCCATCTTTATATTCAACATTTCGTATGCAAAATTGTTATTATTGATGAAGATTGGTTAATCGTAATAATCAACCATCAGTATAGATATCGGTGCAATGGTCTTCTTTAAAGGATAATGATGTCTCTTAGGAATTTTTCAATGTTTTTCAAACGTAATCCTCGTGGACAAGGTTATTAAGGAGAGGGGAAATGGTAGGAGTTCGTTAGTTGACGAATGAAGCAGGAATTGATGATTGTAAACAATGTAGTATTGAAATAATACGTAAATATTAAAAAAGATGTCATGTATGTTAAACATTCATTGCACAATGATTGGCAGCCACCAACAGTTATTATAGTTATAAATATAATCATTGGGGTGAAAAAGAGAACAACAAATAACTAATAACTAATTTTCTCTCTTTATACTTTTCTATCTCTATTGCTTCTTCTGTTTCTTTCTTTTCGATATTTCTCGTCGTTCCTTATTCTCAATCTCTAAATTCTCAAATTAGCTTCGCCACAAATATTTGTAACATAAATTGGTATCAGAGTCAAGATACTAGACTATACCAATCTTCACACGTCATAAACTCGACGCCCATAATTAAACCTCTGTTATCGAATGTTGAATGCAGGGTACACTTATGCTAATTGGAGATAAGGTGGAATAGAAATGATCTAAGGTTTTAATTATGAATGATAGTTAAGGTAACCTTTGCGTTTAATTTCAAGGATCAATTGAAGATTTATTATAATACCCTAATGAGATAAGGTGTAATACATATTTTAACGTTAATTTTAAATATGACGGTGTAAATAATAATATAATTGAGACTTTCAATAGTTAGATCTTAAAGGCTAGGGTGAAGCCTATTTTAACATGTTAGAACATTTTAGAAAGAGATTTATGAAGGGGATGCATACAAAAAGGAGTTTAAGGGAAAATAGGATAATAATATAACACCAAGAGTTCTTACTGTTATAAGAGAATAAGAGAGAAAGCTTTAATTGTTTTGCTGAGTGAAATATTGTTGATGAGTATGAGGTTGAGAGCATAAATTAGACAAGTTTTGTGTGAGAATTATTGATCATACTTATACTTGTAGATATTTTGGAAACAATCTCTCTATTAGTTAGGAACAAGGTTGCATAATATTGGACCACTTTAGATCCCACGTGTCAGCAAAATTTTTACTAGGTATTGTTGTTGTACTTATACTTGTAGATATTAGGATTTAATAAGAACTCCATGTCCTTATACACTGGCTACCATTTACCTTAATCACTAGATCCCAATGAATACATTAGAAAATATTATAGTAAGAAGAGGTATATATATACACATATAATAATTCTTAAAGCCACTTAATGGAATGAAATTTTGGCCTCAATGTGAAGTTATTGAACCACCTATAATAAGGAAAATGCTTGATTGCCTTTAAAAAAAGAAAAATGAGAAATTTAAGTAGCCTAAAGTAGGAAAAGGTACCAAACATGAAAAAGAACGATTTACACTAGATATAGATAATATAGGCATAAATAAAGATCATATAAAAATGCAAACTATATAAGAGATTTTACATTGAATATATAATTGATTTTGTTATTACCATTATCTTACTCTTAATTATGTCTTGAAATATTTATAGGTGTTAGGACTATCTAACCCCAAATTATAGCATAAAAAAAAGAAGTGTAGGTTACAATTTTAATATACACTAAGAATATGGTAACAAAAAGTATTCATTATTAAGTAGCAATTATTTTATTATTACAAACTTACATTCCTTATAATTAGGACATCTATAAAATTTTCTTATAAGATTATCATTGGTCTAAGAAGTCATTAATGAGCTTCGACTTTTACATAAACAATGTTCACCGTATCATTTTGACTACAACTTTTTTTTTAAAGATGATTGACCATCCATTATTTTTGACAAAAACCTATACTAATCGAATAACTAATATTAGTATATGACAAACCAATATAATTCAACCACTATAATTTCATATTTGGCTAATAAAAGTTATTCTTATGCTCCTCTTCTTAAAAGTATTATATTTTTATGCTTAACTATTCCTTTCATACATGTCAAAGCACGCGAGAGTAAAGCAACAAATTACAAGTATTCAACCTCTAAACCAATTATCATCATGATTTTTATCTCTATTTTCTTCAAAATAACAACTATCAATTTGTTTATAATTATAATCATCATTTTTTGGGTTAGACTAAAATTATATTTTTTATTTATTATTTCCTCAACTATTTTAAAGATATCCATTATACATAAATGATTCTCACTATCACATCCTCTATAAATGATACTTTGAATAGGGATGGCAACGAGTTGAGCTGGGCAACTCATGGCATGACAGGTTGATGGTTGCTAGCCCATGACTCAGCTCAACCACTGACTGACCAGTCCGTAGCCCAGGTCATGGCCCGACGGGCCATGAAAGGGCCTGACTGGTCCAACTCGATCTCATTTTTTTAAAATTTTTTTTAAAAATGATGTCATTTTATATTTTTCCATTTGGCCAAACAGTCTCAATTTGTGGCCTGGTCAATCCAGGCCAAAGTCGAGCTGGGCCATATTTCTTAGCCATAACTTTGAAAATTTTTAAATAATTGTTGTATTATTATTATTCACTATATTAGGATTATCTTCTTCAAAAGAAAAGATTAAAAAGCTGATTTCAAATTTTAAATTAAAAAATACACATGAAATTAATTAAAAAATTACATAAAATTAGAAATATATTCAAATGGTAGGCATTAGTTAAATAACTTATTCTTTAATTATTTTGTAAAATATTATTATTTGCTTTCTATTTTGATGAATTTATATTTTCTTATTAGTTGTTTAATTATTTTAATAAAAAGAGAAATTATATAATTTAAAGGCAAAAAAAATGAAAAATTGTCTTTCATTTTTTTTACTTATATTGAATGTAATACTATAATAATGGCATGTAGAGTACAATTTAATTATATTACTAATAAACGTTTTAAGAAATTTTTTTAAATAATTTTGAGAAATACTTGCCAAAAATAAAAATTCAACAACCTATCTGCACCTTGCACGTGGAGTAAAAATTAAGAGGACCCTTTTCCTGAGCTTATCCAAGGCTCGCGGTTAAGGCTTCCCAGTTCCCACTAAATGCGACCTCTCTTGAGTCTTCATCGTCATCGCATCACCCATGTAAATTTACTGTAAGCAAGCTAAGACAATCGAGAACGCATAATAATCAGTCGAAATAATATGTTATCGCCAAGGAATTTACACGCGTTTTCGCCTCCGTACTCGTCATTATCTCAACCACCTCTCTTCTCTAAGCGCTTGGCAGTGCCCACCGCTGTCGCGATCTCCATGCGCAGCCCTTGTTGTTCTCTGAGAGTTGAGGAATTGTCCAGAAAGGAGCCTTTGGAGTCGAGCTCTGTTATCGGAGATGTTTTTAGAATGACGCGGAATGAGAATGTTTTGGTTCCAAAATATCAAGATGATGAAGAAGAAGATGATGATGAAGAGGAAGATGAGAGAGGGATTTCGAAAGTACAAGTTTCTAGACAGAAATACATACCGATTTCGAAGGCTGAGCTACTAGATGCCATTGTCTTGAAGTTGTTCGACCACTCTCAAGATGACGTTGAACAGTTTCTTCGCCTCTCTTCGTTAGTCATTCCGCCCCATTTTTTTGTTCTCTCTATTCTTATGTTTATTTTACTGTTATTTTTATTTCGTCCGAAAAAAAAAAGAAAACGAAAATAAACGGTTAATCTCGTTTTAATCGGAAATCCGAATTTGGATGCGCTAGGGGAACTCATTTTCGTTTGAACGCTTGGATTTCATTTTAGAATTAAGAACATGTGATTGTTGCAGGTGCCTGGATTCTATTCTTCATGCTGAACACAAAAGGATTTTGGAGGAAATGAGAACTGCTTATTTTCCCTCTCATTCGGTGACTAATTCGGGGAAAAAAGCAGAATCGACTGAACCAGATGGAAATACTGTAGTAAATGGCGATGGCATCAATGGAATGGGGAGTATAGGGAGTTTTGGAGAAGAGACTGTGTTTGACAAGGCTAGGAATTTCAATTATGGTGTTGACTTGAGAGTGCTTTTAGGTTCTTCAGGAAATTTTGAAAATATGAAATCTAATGGGGAATCCAGGTCTGTTCCCAACTTATAAGTTTTTAGTCTCATTTCTTACTTGAATGTAACTTTTTTGGTATATTGTTTGTAGAATTGCTGTCGACACTCGTTTCCAGCGTTCTTTCATGCAACTTCTTAATAATGCGCAATTTCAAGAACTATCAGCTACAGATTTGATGTTAACATCTGCCTTGAACTCAGATTACCTCCTTACTTTGCCAATATATGTGGACTGGAAGAAAGCATCCGAATCAAATGCAATAATTTTCAGGTAGATCATTTCTGCTTGTCTTCCTTCATTGTTTGTGCTGTGGTCTAGACATAATGCATTAATAACCTATTGTTGCTTACAAAGTCAAAACTCTAATGCATTAATAACCTCTTGTTGCTTACAAAGTCAAAACTCTAATGCATTAATAACCTTCACATGTTTATTTCTATGTCATTCCCCTGTAGGAGGGGCTATGCAACTGAGAGGCAGAAAGGTTTGCTGATTGTTGAAAAGTTGGATTACCTTCAGTCCAGGCTTCTTCAACAAATCTTTTTCCTTGTATCAAAACCACTGAGGAAACTTGGAAAATGGATGAAAGAGGTGGTTGCTTCTCCAGTATTGCTTTGCAGCTGAATATTTTTAAAAAGCAAATGTATGATGCTTACAGGTGCTTGATCCCAATCACATAAATAGCAAAGATCAAATGGCAGACCTGAGTCCACAATGAAAGCTAATATCTGGCCTCGTTTTGTGATAACTGAAACAACTCTGTGAATTTAAAACAAGTGTATCATAGACCTTAAAACTGCTATTCATTTAGTTCTTTTATTCAAATTATGATTTTGGTATTTGAGGTTTATTATTGATGATTACTTTGACATGTTATCATGCTGTTGTGACAGGCTGTCCAAAATGCTTCTCAGACACAAGAATTACAAGATTGGATTAAGAAAATGATGCTTTGGCTTGAGAAATTTCCTGTTTTCCAAAAGTTCTATTCTAACAAGGAACAGACCTCTAATAACCCATTGGGGATGGACCAACTATCAGATAGTGATCTTCCTATTTGGCTGGCAGCACAGAGAGCAGTAAGTCGTTACGAGGGATTTCTATCGCCTGTGGGACCTCGTGGAAGGCTTCTTCGAAAGTTGCTCACCTGGATTGGAGTTGTACCTCCCGTACAAGAAACGACATTTGAACCTGAAAACGAGAATAACACTTCTGAACCTCGTTTAAGGTTTATTTTGTTCAAAATTTTTATCTTATTCTTACTATAATATTGTCACGAGTATGAAGCTTATAAAAAAAAATTGAATGTTTAATAATGAGTTAATTTCCTGGTAGTGCTGTTGATAATTGTGCAACTCTTGATGTCAATGGGTATTTCTCCTTCAAAAACCATCCATGTTGATGTTACTTTATGTTGATTAGAGTAAAATATGACGAGTAACATAAAAGAGCTATTGGGTTGTTTCCACCAAACAGAATAATACTAGAAGATCATAAATAATGGCTTCTTGACTTGAATATATCATGTTCAAGCAATAGAACTACTCTTAACATATGATTTCAAAGTTTTTGAGAAACTGAAATATTAATAAAATTTGGAAATAAAGATCAATGCCAATTGATATCTGTTGTACTTTTAGTTGTCTTAGCATTATTACGCCAATTACCAAGTTATAAATTTTTTTTCACTCAGGCCGACTTTCTTATCAAGAATATCTCTTAGTGACATATGGAGACCTGCCACAAGAAAGTACTGTGGGAATGATGTCTGGAAAATGTTGAAGACTTCTTTTTCCATTCTTCTCTCACAATCAGTTCTCCAGGTATGCTTCTTGCACATGATCAATTTGTTCTGCTTTGTCACTTGCTTTCAATATGAAATGAATTTGAACTAAAAAGAGATTGATGTGGTAACATGTCAAGTTTTTGACACTATGTGAATGTAAATTGTGTTGTAAGGCGTAAATAAAATGTTCCCACGTGTCCCAAATGTGATTTCTGAAATTTGTGTTTTATTGACAGGAGCCTGCATTCAAGGAATTGATTTTGTTATATACCGATGAAATGACCAAAAGTGACAAAGAAAACAAGATCCAGGTGCCATCCTTGCAGTTGAAGATCTATGAGAGAATTCCCATTCCAGATCTGCCAGTAATTACTTCTAATGCTGCAATATCTGTTAATGCTCTCTGATGTTGTATACTTGTCTATCTTATGAGATTCTAGCTTTTGTATAGAATACTTTATTTTGTTATTTAATTCTTTGTAGGTTGTATTCCCTCACAAAAAGCTATCTTTCCGGATCATAGACACGGTATGTACTGGTTAAATATCTTTATTACTGAATATATGAATTTCCATAAATTGGCTGGGTTAATGCTTTCCAGTGTCATGGGCAACTGTGGAATCTAGGGTTAATCGAAGTGTTTACACCAGGTTATTCAGAATGAATTTGACAGTTGACATAAATTCATCTCTACCACACTGATCGAATGTATTTCCATTAACTGTACAAAATTCTGACCGAAGCTCTAGCAAGTCACTATATGTTCCTGATTATCCAAACACAAGCTACTATGATGAAGAGCCTTGAAGGTTCCACTGGCTTAAAGCACTAAATTACATTTATAGCCAAGTTTAGGACTTGTTACAAGTTTTTGATACGCTAATAAGAATCTTCTGTATTTATAGGTACGCTTGGATGTTGCCACTCTATTGGGGCTTGCGGCATATTTCATAAACTACAAATTTGAGAACATCTTATCTAACCCGTATGTATGTGAATGTAACTTTCAAAACTTTGGCACATGACTGAAGTGTATAAATTTATACTTGCTATAGCTTGTTATTTATAGTTCATAATGAAAAGCAGTTTTAAGGAATTGGTTTTCCCTGTTTCCACTGTCTACCACATATCTTAATTCTTGAATTTGAGAGTTCCCCACCTTGCCCCCATTCTAGATTGGTTGCGGAGGCAGATGTTTTTCGAGTTGATATGTTTACCTTAATATTTCTTTCTACACAATGCAGATCAGCAATATTTCTTGATGTGATTGCTGTCACTGCTCTTATAATTTATGTGACCCGTGTGGCTTTGGGTTACAAACAGACATGGGATAGATATCAAGTGAGTTGACTTTACTATGTGAGTTATAGCTTGTGTTAAACATCAACTTGGTATGAACCAAGTTGATTTATGTTCTGAGCTCTTCAAATGGTATTTAACAAGACGTTACTTCTGCAGCTACTGGTTAACAAGACACTATATGAGAAAACATTGGCAAGTGGCTTTGGCTCAGTTCATTTTCTTCTGGATGCTTCTGAACAGCAGCAAGTGAGAAGACCTTTAATGTGTTATTTACCATGATTATAGATATTAGAATGTGGACTATGATAGAATATAGCAACTTAATAATCTTCTAATGTTTTCCTATTCTGTTTCTTTTACCCTTATTTAAAGGAACTAATTTACAAATTTCATTCTGACCCTGGTACATACACAAGATTTTTGACTTGTCCCTAATCAGTCTTCGTAGATAGACCCAAATTTCTCTTCTCTTTATCACCTTTAGTTTGGTTGACACTCTTTGATTTACAAAGTACTTGTATTTAACTTTCTTTTGTCTAATTATTTTTCCTTTTGTCTGATTGTTTTTTGCAGTATAAGGAAGCCATTCTAATGTATTCAATTTTGCTTAGAAAGAAAAATGCTCAGGTTTGTGTATCCTATTATTTATAATATTCTTCGTGGAAAATTTCTTTGTCTGACCTCTGCATCACTAACTCGAATGGAATTAGAACTCAGGGATACAGTTACCAATTATGTTGTATCCTGTTTCAAAATTCTGATACTAACATAGACAGGATTATTATAATAATTTTGTTGGGTGGCTATCATTTTTCTATTTTAGTTCTTTAAGTCAAACTATTGAGTCATATGAATGAAAAATTTTAGTCCCCAACTTCGTGGATTGCATAATGAAGCAGGAAGTAACACTTAACCTCATCTCTCTTCTTGAGTCTGGTTACTGCTGAAGTTTTCGCTATTATAATTTATCTGCTTGAAAATTTAGGAACCTCAAATTTGTGGGATTGTAGCTGGTCCACATGAGATCTCCATAGTAACTAGTAAATTTTATTTTTTCCAATAGTTGATGGACTGCATGATTTAGCCACCACATCTTGCAGAATTAGCCTGCAAGGCGGCGCATGTGATGTTTATGATTCAATGTTTTCATTTTCCACCTAATTACCATGGATTCCTCCCACAGGTCATTTGTCCCCGAAGTACTGGAGATGAGTGCGAGAGATTTATGTACGATGTCTTCAAAGTGAAGGTAATTTAAAACCAAAGAAATATGCAGTAATGCCAGCTAAATATGTGCTAATCTGAATGAAAGGAATGCAGGTTGAAATGCCAGTTAATGAAGCCATAAGTACATTGCTTAGGCTTGGCCTCGTCAGAGAAACAACCACTGATGGAAGAATGAGTTTGCAGGCTATTCACTGTGAGAAGGCACATGAAGTCCTCAAAGAACGCTGGAACAGCTTGCTTGGTTAGCTATTTACGGAGCGTGAGAATGAGTTAAATATCTTTTGAAATTAACCATTTACAGACCAGATTATATTGGAAATACCTACACAAACATAACTGTAAAGTATAGATCTTCGCCAGGAATTCCTCTCCAACTGTTAGTCATTTGATCATGTACAGCAGTTATCTCCAAGGTAACAAAACCCCAGTAGTTATGGAAGCAAGGCCTATAATTTATCTCCAGTACTTCCTCTTCCTCTTGTGTTCATTTAGTTGAGATTGAACGTGGATGTACTGCCAGAGCCCTGAGATTTAGATGTTGGTACTTATTTGCCAAATGCAAACGCGGAGAGCCAAGTCAATAAAGGAATCAGACAGCTGCGCCAAAACTAGAACAGGAAAAACAGATGGTGTAATGGCTAGGAAGGAAAGATTTCAACAGCTCTAAGCCTATTATTGTGGCTAGAACTCTGCGAGCTTGTTGGCACAACAAAGATCAACAAGAGGGCTGAGGACCCTTCGGTGGGAAGAGAAAGCTGCATAATATACATCTCGACAGTTTTGGATGCTTTGTTAAGGCACATAAGCTGACCTTTTCAAAGTGAAGATAGATGTTAAGCGCAGGACAACGTCGAACTTGGAGAAACTATGGGAGTAGCACCTTCATGTTCCTGTATAACATAAGAACCAAAAACATACACAAATGATTTTGTTTCTTTAATTCATATTATGGAACATCAACTAGGTTTTGTTTCCGAAATCAGTTTTTTTTCTTCTTCTTCATTTTATCAACTATTTGCTCTTTATCAGTGCGTGCGGAAAGCGCCTAAACCTTGTTCCTTTCAGGCAAAAAGGGAACGAGCGATGTCTTATGGAAACTGGTATCTAGCAGATAGGGATGATAATAGATTTTAAATAGATAATAGGTAGGGATCGATTGGGATATAGCTATATCTATATTTATATCTATTTTCTGTGACTCAATCCATTATCTATTTAAAATCTATCGGTTTTTACGATTTACTATTCATATTTAAATCTATTGGATTGTTTGAGTTTTTTGATATTCATCGAGTTGTATAGCATATAAAAATATAACTTCTAAATAGAAAATATAAAAAACAAATTTTTGCAAACGCTCTAAATCAAAATTACTTTAATAATAATCACTCAAAATTTTGATTTATATGTCTTAAAAAACTATAAAATTAGAATAATAAAAATCATAATGTCTAGTACAAAGACAACATATATTTTTTTACAATTAAGAACTAAAACAAAGACTGAAATATCCAAAGCTTTAAATTGTCTTTGTGTAAACTCTGTAACATTCAAAACTTCATCAGCATATCATTTACATTATTATTATCCTATAAAAAAATAAAATATGATGAAAAAGATGATAATTGAAGAGTAAAGTGGAGATTTTAAAGTTGTTTTTATTAGAAAATATTCATACATTATTATATTTAACCATAAATATTCAAGAAAAAAATAGAGTTAATAAAAAATGGTAAAGTATGTGCATCCATCGATTCGGTTATCACTAGACCCATATCTACATTCATTTTTTAGCATTAGAGGAAGAGAAAGCAGAGTTTAGCCACAGCAGTGTTGGAATACTCATCGAACACCATTAGCTAGAAATATAATGCCTCCATTACTGATCCTGGCACTCAAGTTCATGGAAGATCCAACCTTATTTTAAAAACATGGGCATTATATCTAATAATATTGTTATTATTTATCCAAAATTTTAAATTTTAATTAAAAAATTATTAAATAAAAATTAATAAATAAATTTATCAATTTTTAAAAACATAATTTATTAAAATAAAACTAACTAAAAAGTTAAAAATCAAAATTGAAAAGTAAAAAAAATTAAAATTTTTATAAGTTATAATGAAAAAAACTCCTTAACAGTCTGTTTGATTAGCGTCTTCAATATGCAAGGACGGGACGAGACAGAACAGGACAGGGCGAAACAGAACAAGAATTGGAGACAGTGAGATGTTTGGTTACGGTGGACAAAACAGAGATAATTGTCTTCGTCCTGAGTACAAAAATGTGTTTAGTTACCGGGAACAGAACAGAAAATAGTGTTAATGAAGGAAATGCTCCTGTAGTATAATAAGAATAGTAGATGTAATTCATTGATTATTTTATAATTGTTGCAATATTTATTTTACAATTTTGAATTATGTTGTTGTTGTTATTATTATTATTATTATTATTAATCTTTAATCATCATCATCATCATCATCATCATCATCATCATTATTATTATTATTAATCTTTAATTAGTATTATTATTATTATTATTATTAATTAAATAATAGTAATTATTAATATTAATTATTATTATTAATTAATATTATTATTGGTGTTAGGTTTGGAAAGATGAGGCTATTTTTGACATTTTCAATTCTTATCCATAGGAAAAGAATTTTCGTACCTCAGTTTTAAGAGGAACAAAAAATTTTATCCTTATCCTCTAAGGACGGAACAAAAATGACTGAGGACGGCAAGCAAATAGAACGATAGATAAAACTTTTGCGTCCTCGTCATCCGTCCTCACCCTGAGGACGGTAACCAAACGCCA